>JABEVS010000559.1:0-38162 GCA_018290735.1 Coelastrella sp. MACC-549 | reverse complement strand
CCCCCGCCTCACCAGCTGATGCATTGGCTGCAGGATCAGCAGCAGTGTCGCCGACCAGGCGGGCCAGTCATCACAGACTTGCTGCAGCTGCTTGTTGCTGCTCCTGTGGTGAGCTGTCAGTTGTGCTGCCAACATCACTGCAGCACCACCAGCAGACACATGGGACAGCCAGATTACCCCTGGAGCTGCTGCTGCAGCTGCAGCTGGCCCCACAACGCTGCTGGGCCATGAGCAGATAAGCAACTGCAGTCACAACAACAGTGCAGTACACACCTAGAATGCATAGCCTGGACACATGCCAGATGCATTGTGTCTGGTCATGAGCTGTGATAACCTAGCGGTAAATAACCGCGGAAAGGCTCAAGTGCTGTGCGAAGTTGAGAGTTGAGAAAAAGGCACTTGGTAAAAGCTCCGATTCTGAAAGTGCTCCAGCCATTGCTTCTACGATACAAATAGCCGTAGCAGACCCGCCCATTCGCCTCCAGGCCTGGTGTTTGACCTCAACTGGCGTTTTGAAACAGCAGCAATGCCAACACTGCTGCAGCCCCAGAGGCTGTTGGGCGCTCCTGACCAGCTAATTATCCAGTGAGGCACTGACCGGAGCATTGCTTGTGTAAAACAGTACTCACCTGCAACAGCAGTCCTCCCCCAAAGACTCCTAAAGCCTGCTGCACCTTCATCATGACGACACCAGGTTGCAGGACTGGTGGTGGACAGCGCCCAATGCTGCCGAAGATAGCCACCAGGGCTTGACCCCTAAACGCATATCTGTCACCTGCGCTGCTACTGCTGCTGCGACTGCGCATGCTCGCTGCTGATAACATTATCACAGCGGCAGCTGCTGCTAGCAGTGTTGCTGCAGCCGTGGCTGCCAGTGGAGGAGTAGCTGGTCCCATCAGCTGCAGCAAGCCCACAGCAAGCAGCCAGGGTGCAAAGAAGTCAGCCCAAATAGCCAATCGCAACCTGCAACTAGTTGACTGTGCTTTTGGTTTTTCAGCTGCCACACCCGTGCACAGTGATCAGTCACGCCAGGTGCAGCACTGTGTCATGCACACCCAGAATGCAGCCGCACCATCAACTGCTGCTGCAAGTTGAACTCCCTTGTGCTTCTGAGCCCCAAGGCTCACCAGTGCCAGGGCTCCACCTGTTGCACATACTGCTGCTGATACAGCCGCTCCTGGTTCACAAGAGATGAAAACTGACAGCAGTACTGTGAAGCTGAACATGTCACGCAGGGGACCCTGCAGCACCAGTGTGATCTGTGTGGTTATCACAGGAAATTTATGAACTGCGAGTGAGCATTATGCTGTGCTTGCTGAGAACAGCCCCACCTGCCACGCTGCAGACATCAACGCACCAGGTACTGCTGCTGACACTTCAATGCTGCTGTTGACCGCTGCAAGAGGTTGTACTGCCAGGACCAGTGCTGGCAGCACAGATGCTGCTGCTAGAACCTGTGTAAGAGTATCATAGCTTGATCTTCTGCTGCTGATCCTGAGAAACGCCCTCAAGGTCGTAAGTATGCGTATGTGTGCCGGTTTAAACGTCTCAAGCCGTGCCCCGTCGGCCCATTGAACAGGCCTTGGCAGCAGCAGCTGATATGGCTGGCGACGCTGGGATGCAACAGGAAAGAAGCTTGACCGGTGCATGGTGGAGTTCTGGCCATCTTGCTCAGCCACTCCCTCAACAGCTGCCTTGACGGCCTGCTCAACTGCCAGGCTGGCGTTCAGGTCGGCGAAGCACTTGCAGGTGGGTGGCGTAAGTTGGCAGCCAACGTTACCAGGAACTCCATAACGAGTCCTCGTCGAGGTAATGCCGCAACAGCGTGCTTTCTTATATACAACTTGGGTGTTGTTAATGGCAAACAGGACACTGGAAGTGCTTGGCATGCACATCTGCACTGTCTACATCTGTCAATTGACACTGGGTTGCAACCCAGAAAAGCGGGCCAGTCGCAGAGGCTTGAGAGCGCCTCACGACCATTGAACCGCCATTAATTCTCAGAGTTACCTCGATCATGTTGTACCACGTAGGTTGAGAATCACGAAGGCCGTGCTCGTTGAGTTGATTACGTACATTAGGCAACAACACGCTGACGATAAAAGTTTCGCACATGATAAGGTGGTATGGTGGAAACCAAGCTCAACCACGTGCTTTGCTTTACAGCTGGCCCTGATGATCGCCCTGATGGTCTTCGACCATTAGGTTTAAAAGTTACATGAGTAACTTCAACCTGTTTGGCGAGCCAACGCCAGGCTCAATGAGCTAGATTTGTGCATCTGCTTGTTCAGATTCAAAGCATCCTTGCCATGACACACGTATATGCGGGAAACGGGTGCTGTACAGGGGAACCCTGTGCAAGCCCCATCGTCCCACTTGTAGGCCCTCTACATATGCCACGCGCAATAGACAATAATGCATTCAGGTATTTTGATGCAGGTGGCCGATACTACATTGCATCAATTAATCTGCAGTGATCTGTCAACGTCCCCCCCCCCCCCCCCCTCCCACCCTCCTTCGCTCTCCCACCCCCCCCTCCACAACCCACCCTCCTACAACCTCACCTAACCCTCCACACCACGAGCTCACCATCCGTACTCCACACCTCCTTCCTAAGCTCCACACACCGCACCAACAGCCGCACCTCCCGTGGGGTCTCCTTGGCCCCCCCTCACTCTTTGTGTCGTGCTTTTATACTATCTGTGATGTTGTAATGAAAATAAACGCCAATATTGCTCTCAGTTTTTTTGTGGCGTGGGCCCCCACCCTCATTCCATCAATTTACTTCCGCGTTTCTTTCACCCCCCCCCCCCCCCCCCCCCTGTAACCGGACCTGGACATGCCACTGTACACTCATCAAACAACGTTTCTAAAACAGACAGTTCCACAAGCTCAGATGAGTCATTCTCAGCATTGACACATACAGATACAGAGCTTTAAACACGGTCAACATTCTTTGCATGCATCTCCACTGCAGCACGAGCAAAGTGTGCTACAGCTGCCGGCCTGTCACAACACATCAAACTTGTTGCATGGCTCAATTTCTTTTACATCAACTTTCACCCTTCCTCATCACTACCATGCAGCATAATGCTATTCTGAGGCAGGACCGCTGTCTCTAATGCTTGCATTGAAAACGCCACAAGGCTGGCAAAGACAGTGCATCAACCAGAAATGCTTGTGAAAGACGTAATATGCGGTCAGGCAATGATGCCTTCTCACATACAGTAATGCGTGAACAGCTCCAGTAGGAGCGGTTTGCAGATCCGTGCAAGCACTTATGGGCATCTACGAAGCCATGCCAATTGACGTTCAATGGTGAGCTTATGATTGGCAGCCAATCAATGATTGATAGGGATGCAGTGATGCAAGGCCGGTAGTGCTGCTGGCAACTTATAGAGTGGGCCAGTAGCTAAGCACATTGATGTTGATTATTGAAAAGATGCCACACAGCTATAGGTGGTGGTTTCCTTAAGCCAAACGCCTGCTACCGGTATCTCAGCCCCATACAATGCCAAAGGCTTGTGATATTGTCAGTGCTTGACCTGGACGGCATGTGAGCAGGATTAACGTCACCAGCAGCCTGCTACCACCAATGATAGTGGCATATGGTTGACTGAAATTGTGACCACAGTGTGTTGCGTATGCTGTTGGTCCAGCTGCAGTCTGGATACCACTCAACTTGCATGTCTGCGCAACATGAAGACCACAATGTCGTACTGACGCACACGAATGCCACTCATCTGGGCAGACCACCACCTAACAGGTGGAATCATACTCAAGCTGTGGATGTCCCAATTGGTGTTCAGGCTGCAAGTGCCCCGATTGAATGGTTCACAAGAGGAGCCAACGCTTGGGCTGATGCGGTCACATGCTGAATCCGAATGAGCCTGTGGAGCTGTGTTGCAGCTGTCGCCCATTGTCAAGCAACAACCGCGGAGTTGCTGCGATGGGGATGAACTTGAGTGGCACAGCAAGGGCACCTGCTGACAGGAGCCGTGTAGGTTGAATATGTTGCTGCTTGTGTCACTAGCTGAATACATCAGGCTGTACTGACTGTCATTGTGACTGTTGTTGGGTTGACTGTTCCCTCCCCAAGGCAGTTGAGGCAGGTCTGCTCGCCTGTTGCACTGCACATGGCACACGCTGTCAGGGGCATCCTGCTGTGGCTGAGAGGCGTGGTCTTGAAGGGGTGGTAGCGGATGGCCTTTTCACCTGCACCAATGCAGACAGCAGTGAACAAGTGAGGCTGGTGGTTCCATGCTGGTGGATACTTGCTTGTCGCTGCTGGCTGTCAAGTGGGTTGGAATGTGTTGGTAACTGGTGAGAGGGCTCATCAGCACGCTTCTTTGTGCCAACTTGATTTGTTGTGACAAGAAGTGAACAGCCTTTTAAGGTGTGTACCCCCCTGCTCGGAACTCATTCGCAGTTTGAAGGGCTGACTGTCACAGCTGCACCGCTGGCGCTAAGCCTTTGGCATCCTGCAGCTTCACCACCTTACCTCCGCAAACATCGCATATCACTCTCTTCTTCCCATGACACACATAGCAGGATACAGCAGTCTTTTTCTGCAGGACCAGCAGCCAGCATGCAAAGCAGATACTCAGGCATAACATGGCCTACAGTCTGTGTCGGCTCGGGGTGTGAGTCACTGCACGTACCTTGTTTTGGGTCACAACAACGCGAGCTACACCTAGGCTAACTGAGCTGACCACCATGGTTGCTACACCCAGGCCACAGATGGTGGCCCCACTGGCCAGAAAAGCACGTCCTAGCGCGGCTCTGGCAGCCATTGCACACACACCTGGTGCACTGAGGTATGGTATTGATTGGATTCTATCTTTGCGGCAGCGATCAGGACTAAAAGTTGCAGGTGCTACAGGAAGCTCACAGAGTCTTGTTTTCCAACACACAATGACTCCTGCAAGGCACGTTTACCCCTATGACTGAATATAGCCGGCACAGTAAGCGTGGTTACTGGCATCTTGAAGGGACACTGCTGTCTGTCCAGTTGAAAAGTTCCCGAAGTTCGGGACCCGAACCCACCTGACATCCTACGCGCTCATCGCCTCATTGCCCTGAAGGAAAGGCGCTGTCTAGGTACACAATCTTGATTGTTTAAAAGGCCGTTTCGACATACCGCACGCCAGCAGTAACTGTGCTGATACTCAGTACATGTGGGTGCTGCACTGTTGCCCACCAGATAGGCACAGAATGTAAAGACACAGCATCCATCATGTCGATTATTCGTATTGTTCACCTCAATAGTTGTGACCTGTCAACGTCTGAGACCCTCTGAGATGCAGATCAGTAGGTTGCTACTTGTCAGTGTTGCCTTGAGGGCTCTGCTGATCGCTTATGGAGAGCTGCAAGATCGAATCTCTACCGTCAAGTACACCGATGTAGACTACAACGTATTCACAGATGCTGCAAGATTTGTGACTCAAGGGCAGTCCCCATTCTTGCGCAGCACATACAGGTACAGCCCGTTGCTGGCATACCTTGTTGTACCCAACGTGATCGTCAATCGCATATGGGGAAAGGTAAGCGGTGGCAGTGAAAGACCGCGGGAACTGGTGTGTATGTGCACATCTAAACCTGGTGCTGCCACCTGCAATGAGGCAGACCGACCACTGCAGCACTGAACCCTGCTGCTGGGCCCATGACCCTACCTACACCCTTTACTACGTGCAAGCAACAGCAACTTGTCTTGCTGTGTAGGTATTATTCTCAGCAGCAGACATACTGGCCGCCTGGCAGCTGTGGCGCATTGGACAGCTGCAGGGGGTTACAGAACAGCGCTGCGTCTGGAGCGCAGTGGCCTGGCTGTACAACCCCTTCACAGTCACCATCAGCACACGTGGCAGCTGTGACCCTCTTGTAATTGTGATGCTGTTGGGAGTGCTGCTGATGCTGATGCAGAGACAGACAGTTGTGGCTGCATTAGTGTATGGATTAGCAGTGCACTTCAGGATATATCCCATCATATATGCCCCAGCCATTGTGCTCTACTTGGCACATAAACAGCAGGTAAGAGTTGAAATATCCAGACATTAGCAGCACTGCAGGACGCTATTGCTGACCATTGCTCCTGTTGAGCTCGAAGTACTGAACAATGGCTGCGGGCGCAACATTGGACTTGGCACCAACTCTGCTGATGCACACATATTTCGTGAGCTGCGTCAGCACAGACGGTATTGGCTGGTTGACTGCTGCTGCCCTGCGGCAACTAGGTTGTCAGCACACAACCCCCAGGCCGTCGACTGATTGCACAATGCTGGCACAACTTCATGTCTGCCCATGCTGTAGGTGCAAACCGGCAACGCACCCGGCAGCCAGGCTTCAATACGGCAACACTGTTCATGGGTACTTGCTGTTCTGCGTCAGGGTGCTGTGTTTGGTAGCATCTCAGGTGGTGTTTTCCTGCTGCTGGGCCTGCTGTTCTACCACATGTATGGCAAGCTGTTCCTGCAGGAGGCATTCTTGCATCACTTGATCAGAAAAGACCCCAGGCATAACTTCTCTATCTACTATTATCCAGTATACCTCAGCTACATGTCATGGCCGGGTGCTGCAGTGGCAGATAGAGTGGGAAATGTTATAGCACCTTACAGTAGCGGCGGCTGCATTAGAAACAACATCACGGAGGTCCTGAACTTGCTGCAGCAACAGTTTGATAGGTTGGTGAGGTCTACAGGTTTAGTTGAGGGTAGAGAGTTCATGCAGCAGCTGTTGCATGTGGTCAGATGGCTTCCTGCAGTTGATGCAGGCAAGTGCGCATCCATACCCCAGGTGGCATTGCTGTTGGTGTTTGCAGCAGCCCTGCACAGGAACCAGCCTCTGTGCTGGCTGCTGCAGACCATGGCCTTTGTGGCCTTCAATAAGGTTTCCACCGCTCAATACTTTGTGTGGTACTATAGCCTCTGGCCAGCAGTCTTGCAGCGCATGCCCTGGCCACTGCCGAAGGCGCTGCTGTGGGCGGGATCAGCATGGGTCGTCACGCAACTGCACTGGTTACTATGGGGCTACATGTTGGAGTTTCAAGGAGGGGGTGTACATCTGGTGTTATGGTTTGCTGGGATGTTGTTTTTGTTAGCCAACACTGCCGTGATGCTGCTGCTGTTGGAAGTTGTTGGTGGTCGTGAGTGGGCAGATACAGCAGGATATAATGTCAGCACTTGAGGTCTTCAAGGCAGGCAGTGCAAGTCTGCCCTGTGGTTGACACGAGGGGGATAACAAGGGACCTGGTATGACTGGCAGAATGGACTGTATTCAACTCTTCCAATTTAATTGCGGTTTTATGTTGTGCAATTGCATCTAGTCTTCCTCCCTGAAATCTGCAACCCTTTCACGACCGTGCTGCAGTACAGAGCATAATCCTGCAAGAAACCAAGAGGCTGAACTTTGAGATGCATCATGCGCATGACAGCTGATGTAGCTTTAAACTCAGACTTGGCAAAGAAGTTCCTACTACAAGCAGGTCAGGGTACTATGTAGACTATACAACATACAGGCCAGTAAGACCCATGTTAGGTCCTTCAAAAGGCCATGCAGCAACATGAAGACCCTTGCTCAGTAGCATGAGCTAAATCTCATGTGCCACTTGATCTGCCGTCACAAATATTAATACAGATACTGCACGCGTAAAACAGCAGACGAAAATTCGAACAACCAAGGTGAGAGTTACTGCCAGCAAGAGCAGTCTCCAGTCAAATCTCACGAACGATTACTTGTCAAGTGGCCAAACATGAGCACATACAGCGAACATGGAATGCAGCTGACAAGTGATATTTATGTCGTAGCCAATGATTCACATACAGCATGTGCTCATGGGCTGTCAATGCTGTGAACAAGGTCAATGAGCCTGCAACCAGCTGATGAAACATTGGAATCCATGTTTCAGACTGCAACTACACATACCGTCCAACGTTTATGTAGGTCACAAGTTGTGACCTGCATATTGTGCTGCCCTACCTACTCTTAGGCAAATGTCAGCCTGACTACTGATGTCAGCTGTTTGCCTGCTCCCAACCGAGACTAGCTGCAGTCACGAAGTCAGTGCAACTGGTGCAGATATTTGGTGACTACAGCCCTAAGTGCCGGCACTTTGGCTGAACATGGCCCCTTGCACAGCATCACCACGTGATGCAACAGTGCTGGTGGGCTTTGCTGGTGGTCGTCAGTTGTCAACAGTCTCTACTTGCGTGTCTCCAGCATCTGGTCCAGTGGTCCAAACCTGGCTGGAGTGCCAGCTTTTGCCCAAATGGCATGTGGCCCCAGAAGATATGCAGATACTTCAGTTTCACAGCTGGCATGTCAGTTTGCTCCATCATTGAGCTCTTCAATGTGCACATGTGGTACCTCTGCAGGAGCCACTGTGTGCTGCAACATGTTGACTTCTGCAGCTGTGCCCTGGATCATCATGTCCAGAACCTCAACCGTGTCTGGCTGGAGGCTAGCCCTCACATGTCCCTGCACACAACACCGTACAGCACAATCAGCAATTGATCTAGAGCACAGCAGGGGAATGGGGAGAGAGGCATAAGCATTGATTCTTAGGCTGCTGCCTACATACATAGAAGGCACAAGCTTTTCTAGTGAGACTTAGCAGCAGCTGGCAATGGGTCAGACAGAGGCAATTGCTGCACCTGCAGTGCAGTAGAGGCAAGAATTTGATCCTGGAAGGGCCTGGCAATGGTAGTCCAAAGCTCAAGGCGCCAACTGGCGGATGCAGACTGGCGGCCTGCTTGCAGTCCCTCACCTGTGGGTCCATGTAGTTTGTCTCCTTCAGTGCCCCACATGCAATCACCAGGGCTGCCTTCATGTCTTCAAGCTCCTGCTTGTACTTCAGCAGCTCCTCCTGTTGGGCCACTGTCTGTTGCAGCAGGATGCTGGTGGTGGCCGACTCAGCAATGGTGCGGGCCTTGACAGGCACCTGGTCAGCCTGACCAAGGGACAGCACATGTATATGACATGCATAACATGAGCAAAAGGGATCAGTAAGAAGTAGCAGTGCAGGACCCCAAATGCTGCTACAGGGTGGTGGTGGCTGTGGGGCATTCAGCCTCAACCCCTTGTAAGTACCTCACTCTGCTGCATCCTATTGTTGTCTGTTGTTGTGCTTGTGGTCATTGGCCCAATGCCACAGGTGATGAGCCGCCTTGCTGTCTGTCCATCCGCCCACCTGCTGTGAGTAGTGGTAGTCTGCCGCCTTCTGCATGGCCTTGTCCATTTCTGACAGCTGCAGTCGCAGATGCTCATTTTCTTGTTGGAGATTCCGCATCTGCATGACACTCACAACAAAGTGACACTTGCCCAGACGCTGTTGCCCTGGTCTTATCACCACTCAGCACTGCCATTCAGCTGCACCTACACACTTCCTGAGAGTGCACCTGAACCCTTTCAATGGATACTCAAATTCCGCAGCGTTCTGTTTCCCACACAGGTGTGAGGCGTGTGTTCAGAGGTTATGGTGGTGCATCCGTTCAAGCCTGCGTTCGATTCCCTATGCTGATCCCTCCGCCACACTTAAGCTCAACTACTCTGATGAACATATATGTATATGTCAAGAACACACTGCAACATAGTGTTATACGAAACAGATGTGGGGAAAGGGGAGATGGCTGATCTGTGCAGCAGCAGCAAGGACACTGTGAGGTAAGGGTTTGGGAGCTTATTATGTCAGCTAATACCCTGACTGCTCACCTGTTGGTTATTGCTGATCAACTCCACGTCGCCTGCCTCATCATCAGTGATCAATGCAAGCTGCAGAGTGTCGCGCTCCTGCTGCAACTGATGCAGCTGCTCCTCAGCTTGACGCTTGTATGAGCAGTACTCATTTGACACCTGTGTGCGCAACATGGTCATGGCAGATGGGCTGACTGACCAGGTCTGCACTGGCTATGAGACCCTAGATTGCCAAGCACTGCAAGAGTGCTGTGTGTTCAGCACAGTGGGCAGTGAACCTACATGTCTGGCATTATGCACTGTGCTGGCACTGTGGAGAGAGTGCACTCAGGAAAACTCATCGTATATCTCGCCCTATGCCGAGTGCATTGAGGCTGAGGCATGGAGAGATCTGCTCACCTGATCCAGCAGTCTGTGGCCCCTGAAGGCCATGGCCTCTGTGGCCTTGCGGGCATCCTGGTAACAACCCCACAATCCCTGCAGGTTGGCTGCCAGCTTCTGCCCACCAGGGCACTTCAGCAGGGCCCGCCGCAAATCCTCATAGGTGCGGGTTTCCTGCGTGTGACGTGACACAGTACCCAGAGTCTGCAGCCATCCCATCTGTTTACTGGCTCCTTTCAAGGTCTTTGATTGGTCAGCACATAGTGAACAAATGTCACAGAGTCTGACAGCTGGTAGCAGACAAGGGTTGACATCTGCTACAGCAATGAAGGTGCACTGTCCATCAGGTGCTGATGCTGTGAAACGCTCACCTCCTTGCTCAGCGTGAGTGGCTGCTCTCCAAAGGCTTGCAGTCAGTATGCTTGTCACTGTCACTGCTAAGAACTCTGCCAGAGGCAATGGTGACCTGACAATTGAATCAACTCCCTTAACTCACCTCTGCTGGCATTACTGCCTCATACACATAGTATGATTCCTGTGGTGCTGCCTGTTGCTCTGGTGCGCTGCTCTTGCTGTGGTGATTGCCAGCACGGCCACCACCCCTGGAAGATGAAGATGACCCCCGCCTGGCAGCAGAACCAGCAGAGGCTGGCCTCCCTGGCAACAGTAAAACCGATAAAGGCGCAAGGATCACACATGGATACATGGCGGTAGACTACAACGCTGGGCAGCTAAGCAGGGGACATATGTTCTCAATTGCAGAATAATATGTATGGCCTCATGACGCCACTGAACATACCAACATCTATTTCCCCGCCACCACTTTTCCGCAATGATCAAGGAAGGCAGTCGCCACCACTGCTTGTGACACTCACCCTCTCTGCCTGACTGTGCAGTGTTGTGTGACAACTGCTCTGATGCACATGATGTGTCTGGCACATCACACTCATGATACTCCAATGCCAAAGGCTGGCCAGCCTGCTGCTGCTGTTGCTGTGCTTCTGCCTCTGCAGCTACTTGCTCTTCCTCGTCCATCAGAGTCAGCACAGGTGTCAGGTCCAGTCGTGGCACCATCATGCGCATCTTGTCCCTGGCATCAGAGCAAGCAACACAGCGGCATTACACAATCTCAAGTAAATATCCAAGGTATTGCCAATTGCTGAAGACTGCAGAGGCGACGGGGAACAAGATGATATTGCAGAGGCCGTTGGTGCTCTGCGCCTGGGTTGTCATGGCTATCAAACATCAGATGCGGATACTCACCCTGGGCTGCTGCTCGCTGTTATTTTGCTTGCTGTGACAAGACCTCCACCCAGCTTAAGAGTTGCTTTGGGAGTGACCCAGCCAGCAGCAGCGGATTGGTTTGCCTCCCCTGCGGTTTTCTCTGTTGAGTTGATGCTGTCTGTTGACAAGCGGGCCAGGGCTGGCAGGCGTGAGGGGACAGCTGAGCTTGCTGCAGATGCCAGGGGGGCAGGGCTGCGTCTGCTAGCTGTGTTGGGACTATCGGCTGCCAGCACAGGAGAAAGCTTTGTGTTGGCTGCACCGTGCGCAGCCCCAGGAGTAGCTGCACTAGAATCAATCCCTTTGCTGCTTCCATTACAAACATTGCTGGCTTTGCGCTTCAGCAAGTGACTGCAAACAGCAGCAGCACCCTTGGGGCTGCCTCTGTCACCCCTCCTGTGCTTGGGTGGTGATGAGGATCCACCATGACAGTCCTCCAGCTTCTGCAAAGGCAGCACAAGACCTTTGGCAGCTACTGCTACAGCTGAGTCCATGCTGAGGTTGCTTCCCTCCTTGGACAGGCACGGGGTGGAGGAGTGGCCCTCAAGTGGCGTGCTGCCAGCCCTGGAGAGCTGCCCATGCGAACCTTCATGTGTCAGTTCTGCTGTAGAAGCTATGCCAGCACCTGATGCATTGCTCAGCTCTTGGTGCGAGAGTGGCGGGGTCCTCAGATCATCAGACTCCTTCACTCTGGCATCAGACTGCTTAGCCCCAGGAGTTTGCAGTGGCTCCTCCCCATGTGTATTTGTGTGGCATAACCCTAAGGTTCTGATGCCAGCAGCCACGGCAACTCGTTTGCTGGAAGCAGCAGCACCACCAGCTGCCGCATGGACTGGCAGCAGCGGCCTGGGCTGCTGTGGAGTGTGCTGTGCTGACTGCAGGTGCACTGCAGCAGCCCCTGCTGACATCCTACCAAGGAAGGGAGATGCTGCTGCATCACTGCCGTGATCATGCTGGTCTGCAGGTCTGCCAAGCTCTTGGTTGGCTTGCTGCTGCTGCTGCTGTCCAGCACTGCTCCTGGAGTCATCCCTTTGACGAGTACGCAGCAGCACAGGGCTGTCGACAGCACTCAATAATGCGCCAAGTGACAGCTTGGGAACAGATGGGCCCTGGCCTGCTGCTGGAAGCGTTGCTGCTGCTGCTGCAGAGGCAGCTGCCCTAGCTTCTGCCACAGCAGCAGCAGCTGGTGTGTGCTTGTAGGCGCTTTTGTACCTGTCTTGAATGGTGGGAATGCCAATGGTGGAACTGAGTCGTACTTCACCAACTGCTGCAGATGTCCCTGATGCAACCACACGCTCAGCCTGCCAGCCTGGCGCACGCTGCAAAGTTGGCTGCTTTGTGTGTGGACTGATGGCCGTACACCCGGCTGCTGTGCTTCTGCTGTTGCTTCTGGTCATACCGGCAGTTACTGGTGATGATCTGGCAGCTGCCCTCATTGCGGTGTTGGGGCTGGCACTGCTGGTTGCTGATGGGCTGGGCTTGTTGCTGCTGCCTTCCTGAGATGCCCGCAAGCGAGCTATGTGCCTATCTGCTGCTGTGGCCATGGTTGCTGTTGACTTCACTCTGCTGCCTGCTAGGCTGCAAGAACCAGCTGCTGCTGCTGCAGCGGATCTAGCAGCAGGGTTCGGGGTCTTGCTACGCTGCTCAGCTATTGCATTGGCTTGATGGACAGCAAACCTGGACTGCACTTTGTCCGCACTCGGCATCCTAGGCGCTGAAGTACTTCTCACTGGTCCTGATGCCAGGCTATTCTTAGCAGTGAATGGAACACGCTGAGGACTGGCTCTGCTGCGATCTGCAGCTGTGCTGGGTGCTGACTGGCGCATGGGGCTGGCTTTTCGAGCTAGCTTAGGATCGATCCTGCTACCAAAAGCATATTGTGGCTTGGATGTTGATGCTGATGATGGCAGGGAGCGGCGAGCCAGTGCAGGGGCATCATCAGATACCGAGGCTGCTTTGTATGCATCCCGGGAAGGGCTTGGCAAGGAGCTGATGGCTGTTGCTGGGCTGATGGGTATCATACTCTCGCTTGCTGATGAATCCAGGATGGACGCCCTTGCCCGCGATGCACGCGTCAAGGGTGTTGCCTTAGCTAGTTTTGGTGAGGTGCTGCTGTTACTGCTAGTGTGTATTGATGGTGCACTGTCTGTGCTGCTGTCAATCAACTCCACTGTGCTGCCAAACTGTCTTCTACTTGCTGCTGAGCTGTTGGCGCTTGAAGTGGAAACTGCTGTCTCACTGCTGCTGGGCATCTTGCATTTTCCGCCCAATGGATAAGCCACATTAAGCAATTGGATATATCTGTTGGGCTTTTCTGCATCATAATTCGGCAATGAGGGGCGTGACGCTGTCTTTTGGTCATTCGTTTGATTGCTAAGGACATCATCCTGCCTCCTTAGCGCAGCTGCTGCTGGTCGCACTGCCTTGCCGGGCGGTTTGGTTGGGGATCTGTCCATCGCCCTAAGAGCAGCATGGGAGCTTACACTGTCCAGGTCAGTGGTCTCCATGCTGCTTATGCGGGCAAGCTTTGGCTGAAGGATGGCAATATCACGCTGTCCTGTGGCAAACAGCAGTCAACATGATCAGCTCCCCGCACAGCGCACCTTGGGCGTATTAGGATTTGAAAGGAAACATAAGACGTCGTCTTTGCGATCTAATTGTACCACGTGCCTCACTTGTCGCTAGGCTGACGGCATCAGTGGCTAACAACCATTATGCAGAGATAAAAGCTGTTGTCCCCTCCCGAATTCATGCTCTGGGGCCCGTGCGGCTTCACCAGCTTTTGCATCTATACAGCGTTGGGCTTGTTCTTTTATAAACGACGTTACCAGTCTGCGTTGAGAGCTTTTGGTGGGAAAAAACCAGATTGACTGGTTGTTAGTGGCCACCGCGCGCATCACCTTCATGCAACTGTCAGAGCAGTATCTTAATGAACACAGCTCTTCGACAACATCATTAAGTACATTAAGTACAGACTGCCTCTTGTGACAAGGTGACAGTGGACAGCCTGATTCAAACTAAGTTCTCCGTTTGTCAGAGGCTCAGGGCCCATGCGCCTAGACAACTGTTGCCTGCGTGCAGATATGAAGATGTCGTTCTGGAATAGCACTAGATGCAAGGTTGCTGTTCAGCAGTACTTGTATTTCGGAACAACGACGGGCAACACTGGCTGCACGGACACGGTGTACAACCCTCTGCCGAAACTTCCAGAGTAGATCACAGTACCCATCGCGTACGTTGGTACGTTTATAGGTGCGCTGCAGCATGCATGCAGACTTGCCGTTGACCAGCTGCTGCAGCACTTGTTTGGTCAGCGCCTTTGGTGCAGTCATGCCACGCTGCATCGACTACAATGTAGATTGTCAACAAACACTGATGATTCCACGATCTGCTCCGTTGTTACAAGGGCTTATTAATCAGGCTACTTTCTACAACTTGTGCACAGAACCTACTTAGTAGCCATCAAGTTGCGGCTACTGATAAAGATTCAATCTGATAAGACACAAAACAACAGACACATTTGCACGCAGAATGATGGTGGAAAAATACAGCTTGCCTGTATGAAGGGTCCCCTACTGTCCGATGTGCAGCAGTGCCTGACTAGGCCGAAAGGGCTTATTTGATCAAGCCCCTGTTCCCTGAGTAGGCTTGATAGCCATGCCTCCTCCCTAGTAGGCCAAGCCCCTAACAAGCCCCCATCTAGGCTGCCTTGATGCTAAGGTAGCACCGGCACTAAGTCTGTCAAGCCGGCATCGATGTGTAATCAAGGTATTCCACACACCAGCAGCTAAGGCCTTAGCAAATCTGCTCAACCTGTCAAGCAGGTAACTAGGCGTGATTAAGGCCTGCTATTATGTAGATTGAATTAATAGCCAGGCCTGTGATAGATAGACAGACACAATAGAAAGTACTTAGCTGCAGCGATTGGCCAGCCTGGCAGTCCGCAGTCTGCAAATGTGGGTTTCCTACAACCCGGTTGTATATATGAATGATTCTGGCAGCTTACCACATCATACTGGCAGTCGCCGCAGGGTCATTGAACTAGATAATCCTCTACCATAGACACGTCACCATGCAATACACAATATAGAAGGGCTTGATGGCTGATATGTTGCAGCCTTCAGTGAAATCTGGGCAAATGCATGACAAAAACAGAAGGGATGTTACTTTTGCATTCATCAACAACGGCATTATTGCTAGTAACACATCCCAGCGCTAGCAAGCTTGCTGCAATTACATGCATGTGGTATAAATTTCTGTCACCTCCAGGCTTGTAGGCTACAGCTGTGTGACTTTGACCCTGTCGGTCAAGGGTCGCAAACAGAGTACAGTAAACCCTCGATACTATCACACTCTATACTGTCACAATTTCCATACTGTCACCTTTTTTGCAATCCCGTGTCTGCACACGGTGAAAATCACTCCCTATACTAGAACATGTCACATTCCCAACTGTCACCTTTTTTTGAGGCCAAATGTGCTAGTAACGAAACGTCAATGTAACAAACGGGCTGTAAACGGCTTCTTTTGCTGCAGATAAGCACAGTAATATGAATATAAGTATGAAAATGATCCTTGTGATACCCTAGATGAGCCATGGGGCCTTTTCTGGCGATGCTGGCGTCACTGGCCATCCAGGCCAGCTGCACTCGTTTGGTGCATGGTGGACAAGACGCAAGGCGACAAACGCAAACGTACTGATCTCACCATTGCTCACAAGCTTGAGATCATCGAGAGACATGAGACATGAGGCTAGCGGTGGTGATAGTGAACCCACAGCTGGCCTGCTGGGCCTTATCGATTCTCGTTGGGGTGGCGAGTAGTTGCAAAATGGCTCATTCTTGAGCTGTAAAGTTTGATATAGTAAATATGTATCATAAAAATGTAAATAAATGGGTTATATGGATCAGAACGCCTTGTTTAGCACGGTCGTTCATCACTATCACAAAAGGTGACAGTATCGAACTTAGAACATTTCCCAACTATCACCATTTACCCCCACCACCAAGTAGGTGATAGTATCGAGGGTTTACTGTATGGCTTCAGTGAGAACTTATAGTGCCTGATCCTCGTTACCACTGCATCTGTCGCCCAACATCCTGGACCCTGTGGTGCCGCATAATGATTGATCATACTGCTGCTCGCCTAGCCATCATCTCTGCCTCAGTCAGGCCAGGACGAGGTCCTGAAACAAAACTCTTCGGTGTCACCAGCTCCGCTTTGCTCAAGTGGCTGCAGCAACAAACAAGATAGCAGCGCCGAAAGCTGCTTAGATGGCAGCAACATATAATGCATGCACAGCCGTGCTCAGGCCAATGCAATGCACGCCTTTGGCAAGCCATAAAGTTACCTCCACAGCGAGTGCACAACTGGACCAAGGCACAATACTGGAGTATGCAGGAGACTTGGATTCGCATCAAGCTACGAGGCCTGCAGCAATCCCCTGCCCGAAGGATGCCACTGCTGCAGGCAGCATCTCCCTTCAAGCAGACTTCTGGCAAACAACTGGGCCCGGCCCGCGGCATGCTGCTACACATGCCTGGCTGCAGAATGCAGTCAAGTTTGTTGCTTCGAGTGGCAAATTCCATGTGACAGCAACTTGACTTGAGGTGTGGGCAACTGTCTGCCAGACAATGCGCAGTTGATGAGCAGCTCAGCTGCAGGCTGATTACCCTGCGCTGCCAGCTACTAACCGTGTCAGTTTGTACTACTGCGCAAGTTGATGAAGACTCTGTGCTGCTCATGACGTGCACCAGACTCAAGCAGAGACACCATGCCTTAGTGAGTTCTACATCATCTCTAACAGCAGTTCGACAACTCCGACTCAAGTGCAGCTGCCTCGAGTGCCGTGCACAAGAGGATGCAGGACTTACTCAAGTTTTGATCCAGTCCGCAGAACATCTATGCTATGCACAGCACCAATGTCATCAGGATGCTTGGCAGGGCCATACCTGCAGCAGTTACAACAGCAATAGGGGCAAAAGTGCTTTTACCATGTGTTGCGTATCCACAGGCCGAGCCAACTTTGACAGCCCTCAAGGCTGAGAGGCATGAATGCATGATAGCATGGTGCCCATGTTCTATTGGTCTGCCTGTTTGCTTGCCAACAAGGTTGATCCTGCTGTTGTATCTCAAGGACTGTAGAGATACTGCCATACTGCCAAGTGACTTCAAGTCAGCACTGCTGTGTGGCACACACCTTGCTGGGAACAGCCTTCGCCTCTTCAACCACACCCACATGCCCAGAGCACCAAATGCCAGGCCACCCAGGATACAGCCAATCACAATGCCTGGTCGTTGTTGCCATTCAAAGCAGCAGTGGCAGCACACGGGGCGTGTTAAAAGGCACACAAAATGGGATGGCATATGTCACACGGACTGGTGTTGCTATACCTGACCTACCACTGATTGCACCAGGCAGCTCAACAACAGCAGTGTCCCTCTTGGCAGGACTGCCATTGGAAAGGAGTGATGATTGATCATGCTCTCAACCATGATCAACCATGTTCATCAGTAATTGAGACTGCCTCCATGAGATGATGCATGCGACAGATGCCATCAGTGATGTCGATGATGATGCGGGCGCTCTATTGACGCATCGCATGGTTATCTATGCACAAAGCACAGGCAGTAAAGCTCGTTTGGTGTTGCCACCTGCAATTGCCATATGCATGCCATGCCATGGACACTGACTCATTGGATGCCAACACCAGCGCCAACACCTTCAGGTTGCCAGCCTCGGCTCATTGCATACTGCCTGCTCAAACACTTGCTGACTAGCCATCCTGCTGTACAGCGAGCTTGCTGACTTGCAGAGCCATCGCTCAGCAGCAATTGATGCAACTGCGTGACTGCTCAGCTCTGACCCTTACGATCATGATGTAGTAATACCACCACTGGCTGGTTAGCGGGTGGCACTGTCACTGGCACTCCTTTGCAAACAGGGCTGTGGCAAGCAGCGGGCCCAAGCACCTGTCAGTAAGCTGTCAATCATGCTCTGCTGCCTACCTGTAACCTGCCCCTTGTCCAACCCATCAGAGTATCGGTTTGGTCCAGGCAAGTCTACTGTGTTGCCGGCTGAGTAGTTGAAGTCCCCCCAGCTGAGGCCAACGCTTGAATCATTCGCCATGAATCGCTCTGCTTGGCAGTGAGCACCACCAATAAACAACAGAACCCAGAGTGCAACAAAATATATCAATTGTGGGCACAAAAGCAGCACTTTGGTCAGCGTCGTCGAGGTTCGCTTAGAAATTCAAGTTCACCTTGTTACGGTTACCGCACAGCCTGCGTCATCCAACTGTAGTTGCAGGTGGCAATCACAAGCAAAACATCACTGCTTAACATTGCTTGGAATCTATCCGGAATCAGGCAGTCAGGGTCATGTCAACTCTGAGGCGATTATTCCCCCGCACACATGCGGTCGTGACTTTGTGATCGTGCTGGAAACGATGAGCGTCTGATTCGTGCTCACATAGCGCCGTCTGTCTGCGCGAAGTGCATATATCGCATAAACGCTTGTCCCGTATCCCAGATCGCCTTGCCCTACACCTTGTCCGCTTGCCCCTGGCTGAAGTTCTGCTCGGCCATCATGGCTGGTGCACCAGAAATTTACTGGATTGTTGTTGTTGCAGGTGAGTGGCGGAAGGGATGCAGTCGTTTGGTTCTTGCTCACTCTCAGCTTCGACCCAACAACCAACATGCAAAGATCATGAAGTCTATGCTCTTTGCAATGACTTTCAACATGATATTTTCCATTGCTATTGGAAAGCGTATGGACGGATTCCTTGGTTGCAATATGCAGGAATCGTTGCATGGTTCATGGCATATGGTATTGGCGCCAACGGTGAGCTGTTCCTGAAATGCTGAGGAGCTGCACTTCCTGTGCAGTCCATGGCCTGTTAAAGCAGTACTTGAGAGCAGCAGCATAGTTGAAAAGCTTCCGTAATGCAGCAGCCCACAGCAGTGCGTGTCACTTGGCACCTGTGTGTTGTTTTACACAAGTGGCAGCATGTTGGCCCTTGCAGCGGTTTGGGGAGTTGAATGGGGAGGCGATTTTGCAGTATATGTCATTGAAACTTGTCATGTGTTGCCAGCACAAGCTTGCAGTTTCTTGTTTCTGCTGCCCAAGCAATACTGCATGCGACTGCCAGAGCATACCAACAGCTGCACCTGCTATTTCTGCCCCCGCTGCTCACCTTGCTGCTGCTGCCAGATGTTGCCAATGCTTTTGCCACATCTGTTGGCTCCCGCACCTTGAGGCTCAAATGGGCTATTTGCATTGCTGTGGTCATGGAGACGCTGGGAGCTATCTTCTTGGGTGGAAGTGTGTCATCCACTATATCAGGAGGTAGATGATGGTACCTGCAGAGCCACAGTGGCTGCAGTAGCTGCTCAATTGGCTAGGATGCAACGCCCAGTCAACAGGCTATGCAGTTTCCTTCAGATTTCTGATGGTTTCAGTAAATACCATGTGCAAGTGGGTCTCATTTACCCAGTTATTGCGTATGCAGCGCATGGTGCCATCAAAGATCTTATTCGTAACGATTGCGCTGTGGCAGCTGCAGCTGGCCTCAACAGCTGATGGACCGGGCTCGTGGGGCTGGCCCAGATGACACAACACCATTGTGGGCTGTACAGTTGTATGCTTGTGTTACAATGACCCTGACCAGTGCCGGCATGTCCGATGCTGTGTGGCAGGTGTGGCTGATCCAAAGACCTTCTCAAATACACCGGACATATTTGCATACGGTAGGCAAGCCAGATTGTGAGGATTTCTATCAACCACCAGATGCACTGGTGCTTCAAGCACAGTATGGTATACCCTGTTGGCTGATGGGGTTCATGTCACCGGCTGCAACCTCTGTGTTCTTGCAATACATGCCATTATGAACCAGCAGAAGAGCGTGATTTGTTGCTGAAGCATCAACAAAAGGTTTTTCTAAAGCATTGTGGGTCATTCAGTATCCTCTAGAGTGATCTGACATTCCTTGACAACAGTATCAACGTATCAAGTGACTGTCCATTGTACTCTCAAGGCAATGTTCCTGCGGGGCATGTGTGTGGGTCATCAGGTCCGTGTGCGTGGCACATTGCAGCATTCCTGAATTCACTGCTGATCAGAAGCGATCCAGCACCACTGGCATGCCCTCACAAATACTCAGCACTGAGTGGTTGTTGCTGCCCCGCAGGGATGTTGTGTGCTCTGACTGCTGCTGCCATCTGGCTGATCTTCGCCACATATGCTGAGCTGCCAGTATCGACAACACATTCTATAGGTGAGAAGTGCACTGATCCGCGTGGCTAGGGCTCTGTCACCAGCAGCTGCTAGCAAGTTATGGCTGCTGCATCGGAAAAGGTGCCAGTGGTGAAAGGTGCCAGTGGCCTTGTGAGCCACAAAGGCTTTCAATGCTACTGAACTTGGATGCAATTGTGACATTGCCTTGCAGTTGGTGGTGTTGTGGGGTTTGCCTTGGTGTATGGAGGAGCCAGCGCTGTGATCTGGTGCGGCCGAATCAAGAGTTTCCCCTATCTGACTGGAGTTGTGGTCATTGTGGCAAGCTGGTTCATATCACCTCTCCTGGCAGGGATTCTGAGTTACATTCTGTTCATGATACTGAGACCAACTGTTCTGCGGGGGCCAAATTCACCCAGGAAGGCCATCTGGTGTCTGCCCCTCCTTCTCTTAATCACTCTCTTTGTGAACATGTAAGAGCCACCAGACTGGTAGGGGTTGAACAATTCTACACTACAAAAGTATGCATGTCTGTGGTTATGCCAGGGGCGCTTAATGGTCCTGAGCGCTGTGGTGCAAGACAGGTTGAAAAATCTTTTCCTCCAGAATCTGTGATTTTAGGTCAGCCTCCACATACATTTGAATATAAACCAACCTGCATACATGTCGAACGGTTCCAGGCTATTTGGTACTGTTGAGAGTGGCCATCTCCTTCTTGCAGGTTCTTCATCTTGTTCAAGGGTGCTAAGAACATTGTGAAGCTTCCAATTTCAACTGCCCTGTGGGCCTCTGCAGTAGCTGGTGGTGGTGCGGCACTGCTAGGCATTGTAATTGGCGTCCCAATGCTATTCAGACAATTGAAAGTGTGGGAGGAGACAATGTAAGTGACAAACCTTCTCCTAGACGATGTTCAACAGTCCTCACTTTGTCTGCGCTTCAGATAGCTGGGGGCCACGGGCCTTTATGTTGTCTCACATCAGCAGTTGACAGCCTCAGTCACCTTGCCAATGCAGGAGCTACAGCTGGGCACTGCTGCAATCGCATCTCTGACATCTATGTAACTCAGATGTTTGCCTAGAGTTCCTGCACACTAACGCTTCCAACTCTCATCCAATTTGCTGCAATATTTGCTAGCAGCATGGCAGCATTGTGGTCTAGACCGGTCGCTTCAGCAATCTTGCAGACTGACAAGACAACACAATGGCTACAATATGGCGGTGGTGAGTTTCACTTGTGTGTACTCTGCAACCTTATTGATTGCACTGCAGTGCATCATATGAACAAGCTGGTAAGGGTGTTCCAAACGTGCTCCCAACACTGCGTGGAAGGCAGGAGAGGCAAGGCAGGACTGAGGTGCCGGCCTGGATGCTTGTGAGGGATGTCGAGGCTGGAGACCACAGTGCAGCCGCATACCTGCAAAGAGTAAAGAACACTTTGTTTGGAGGCCTTCAAGCTGATATCTTTGAGGTAGGTCCTGCGCAGATCTCTTGCTGATGCTGTGGAATGCTGCAGCAGCACAGTGTGGGCACTCTGATGTCTGATTGGCCTCATGCTGGGGTCAACTGCAATGATAGCAGCCTGTCATCATGTGGCATGCATGCGGACCGCAAGCAGGGGCTACCATCGTGATGTTTGGTCTCAAATGTTACATACTAATGTCCTGCATGCAGGCAGTAGACAATGACAGCAGTTTGAACGACATCCATGACCAAGCCGAGAAGTTTGACCCTCGCACTGAGCAGGTTTTCAAGTATCTTCAAGTCATCTCGGCTGCAGCTATGTCTTTTGCACATGGTGCCAATGACGTAGCAAATGCTGTGGGACCATTTGCAGCCATTTATGGAATCTACCAGGTGAACATATTTGCCATTTCTGCTCATGAGCAGCACCTTGGGCCTGTTGAACACCATAACTATCCAGCACCACTTGTTGCAAGCATGTATGGGCCAGGCGACCATGCCTGTTGGGTGGAAGCATAGTGAGTACTGTCATGTACTTCCTGAGGCCCCCAATGTGGTGTTGCTGAATGTGATGAGCACCAGAACAAAGGCGATTGTAATATCAGGCATAGGGATTGAAGGCACAAAGCTTGCATTCACACTTCAAGAAATGCACTTCCATGTTGCAAGTGCTGCGGTGCAGCCCTCAAAGCCGTTTCACTTCATCAGCAATGGCTGCAAACACTGTGGTAGCTTTTAAAGAGTGCCGCTATCTGTCAGATGGACCGCATTTCTTCTTGAGTGTGGTGTATGGTCGCATCAGCATTGTGCTGAAGTTCACCTCGGCCGCGCCACAAACGCTCTCATGAGAGTGAGTGCTGATCAGCTGTACATCAGCAACTTAGACATGCTGAGGCTGGGCATGTAATCTGCTTCTGCTGCCTTACCTGCCTGCAGTATGGATACATCTCCAGCAAGTCAACGGTGGAGATCTGGATGCTTGCCGGAATTGGTGCTACAGGTGATTCAGTGCAACACAGTCAGCAACTGACTCATGAATCACGAGTGCTTCTTTTTGCTGAGTTGTACTGCTGGCGCTTGACACTGGTTGCAACTTTGATGATCCCAGCAGCCAATGGGATGTGATGGCCCATTGCTGTGCAGTGACCAACAAAAAGTTGTATGCAAGCCCGTCAGCATGTTCCTGTGTGATACTCAGTGTTATGATATGTGCTGCAGCTAAATGTCAAGTATGCGGCCTATCTGGATTGCTGCACTTGTGGACTGCCATTTCACAGGCATTGTTGTGGGACTGGCAACTTTTGGCTGGAAAATTATGAGAGTGCTGGGTGTGAAGCTGACTGCTATCACCCCAGCACGAGGTTTCACCATGGAGACCACAACAGCGCTGGTTACAGCATTTGGGTCATACCTGGGAATTCCTCTGAGCACAACACAGACTCATGTGGGAAGTACCACAGGTAGGCCACAGGCAATGTATCTGCTGAATTGGTTACTAACCATTAAAGGGCGCTGTGTACTACTGCTATCAATCAAATTAGGCCTCGCAAGCTACTTGGGGCCAACCATACACACACCCAAACAATACTGATGGACAGCATACCTACAACTTGTGACTCTGTGTGTTACTTTTGTCGAGCATGACTGGCCTGGTAGCTGGGCCAGCCAGCAGCCCTACCATCACGGCATGGTGACAGAAATAGTGGGCACCTAGGAGCAGCTGGTGCCATATTGTGACACATCTTTGCAGGTGTTGGTTTGGCTGAAGGCCGTTCTGGTGCTGTCAGATGGTCACAGTTACTCAAGATGTTTGCCGGCTGGGTCTTTACTGTGGCTGTTGGTGGCTTCATATCCGCTGGCATGTTTGCCTGGGGCACATTTGCCCCAAACAAGGCTTACGGGAAGCAGATACTGCAGTACCAGACAGGCATCCAGAATGCCGTAAATGCACAACTGGCACCACTCAATGCAGCGGGAGGTGCTAATGCACAACTGACAGCTCTAAACGACGATTGGAAAACCCTTACTACCTCCAGCAACGACCACCCATGGCCATCAACAACCACACCAGCAGGGGATGTGCTCAGATTCTTGAATGAAAGTACACAGTACAGTGTCCAACACAACACATCTGGGTGAGCCTATTGCACTCCTGCATCAGCCAAGACACTCAAGTGTCTCCTCCATGAGCTGAATGTATGGCATGTGATGACAGCTGATTTGCTGTATTGCACTGCTGTTATTTGTCAGCCTTTATGGCCCTGGGCAGTAGCTGGTGGCTAATTGTGGCTAGCCATAGCGCTATGCAGTAGTTGACCTTGCTGCCATGCATGGAGCGTCATGTTGAATGCTTGGCAAGCACATCATATGACACAAGTTTCTGTACCTCTTGCCCAAATCACATCTTAGGGGTGGTGAAAGTTGCATAAAAATAGCTTCTATGCTGTGACAGCGTGTGGCGCATGCCACGGTCTGAGATTGTTCTGCAGCTGATGCAGATGATAGTTAAGCCGTGCTGCATCACTGACTGCTACACTCGCCATAGGTAAAGGTTTCTACCAGCCATCATCATTCTATTGCCAAGCATAGTTCACTGCAAGACCACAGTCATTGACTGGTCCACATATTGCGTCCTGCAAGCTCTGCAGGGTCACCCTTACTTGCATAGAATACACACTGATGTGAGCTGAATATTGAAATGGAGCACAAGCTGTGTATCAAATACTGCCAGTTGATCAGTAGGTATAAGTTGTATTATGCTAGGTGCTACTTGCCTCAGGCTATTTGGGAGCTGAGCCTCATGAGTACACAGTGTAGACTCAGTGGGCTTGTGCGGATAAGCTAGTGCATGCACTTGTATGGCATCTATGATTGTGTAGTATTTGTGTTGTTTCAGTGGTACTCATACAGGAGCTCATACGTAAGTTGCTGATTGGGAAATATGTTTATGGAAGTCCTGTTATTCATTGTTGAGGACCGCCGGCCGCTGCAGTACAACCTGCGGCACAGTCACAGTCTCACACTCATGTCTACAGCCACTTGCTGTAGAATCAATTGAATTGACAGCACATTGGCTGCATTTAAGCACCATATGGTTGGTTTCTACCGATGCTTTGTGGTTGGCAGTAGATTGTGTCCAGGCAGACATATGTCCATGCATGGACAGGCACCGGACACTTGTACATGGCAATCTGACTGCCACTGGCAGGCGGTAGTATGACATATCATGTGTGCAGTGTAACAACACACGCCGCCCTTTTAGTCCCTTAGTCCCCCGAGTGGCTCAGACGAAAGTTGATAAATTTGTTGGACACCATCAACTATGTTACAAGCTGCTCCAACAGACACATGGAGTACCCAGTGCACATATCCATCACACCGTGGTACCACGGTGGCGCCTCCAGCGCATGTCAGCACACAGCTGTACTATTCTACCAGCATATTGTGTGCAAACGTGTCTGTTGTTTTGTGTCTATTGTAGTACAAGAATGATTGTTTGTCACTGGCCATAGCATTTCAACTTGTTGCAGGGCTCAACTCCTTTTATACTATAGGGGCGGCCCCTGCAGCACAGTGTGCCTTTCACAGCACAGTGCTGCAACAAAAGATAACAGTATGCATCAGCTGGCACTGCAGTCCATGACATGTAATGGGATGTAACATGTATGAAATCAATGATATTGTGCCGCAAATAGCTTGCTTGCTTGCGGCCCCAGCTGCCTCCCAACAAAGCTTTGCAAGTTGCACACCACCATGCACCAATTGCAACACAGATTCTAATTAGAACCACTCTATGGCAGTGCGGCCAGATGACCTTTGTCTGGCATATGTGGGCAGTGTTCCACTTAGTGGTAGTCTACCGTAGACTGAGCTGCCGCAGCCTGCACTGAGTGCTGCCAGCAGACCTGAGGTCTGCCGCAGGAGATCTGCAGCCATGATTTCAAGTGGATTCGGCAGCAGCGATCGAGGGCCCCTGCAGTGCAGCACAGCTGAGGATCCACAGTGCGTGATACCTCTGAGACATGTTGTGATCCATCAAGGATGACTGAGAATAGCACGTTTAAGCACGTGAGTGTTGCGCTGTCACAGCGCAACTGGCAGTTGATACCCTAGGGCAAGGCCTTGCCTTGCTTTGTAGTCACGTTGAACTTCACTTCACTTCACTGCCAGTGTTCAGTGACGGCAACTTGTGACAAGAACGACACCTGATGTAGACTGCAGCCTGCCAATTGTTGGCACCTGAGCAAGATCACCAGTTGCGACGTCAGCAGGCGTCTGCTGTGTAGACATTGTCAAGCTTGACCTTAAGGTCAACGTGCCTTGGCCAGCTAGAAAGTGCTGGGTAACACACTGCTTAGGAAGCTCACCTTGGTGGTCCGACCACTAAGCCTTGCTCAGTGAGCATGAGTCATACTGCTGTGATTAGTGCATGTTATGTCCAGCCACAGATTAGTGACTTGAATGCCAGACTGACACTGTCAGGCGCTGCGGCAGTGCCTGCAGCAACAGTCATAAGAAACACAGCAGGTTTTCTAAGCTATAGTGCAGGCCTGCCACGCGCATACAAGCAGAGCAAATTGGTGATCTCCAGTCACTGTTCTACAGTAGCTGCCGTCTATAGAACATCAGAGGCAACACTGCGTGAACGGGCCCGAGGTGGCGTTAGCCCCTCAACACTCATGTTGTAGATGATTCTCAAATAGCAATGCGTGCAGCTGCCAGCTTGTGCATGTCAAGCAGCACGCTCGCAGGCTCCACACAATCATGCATGTGTGTTGCTCAGCAGCTTACCTTTCCAGTGGCTCTGACCGTCCTCAGTTGGCCTGTTGCAAACAATACATCACTGTCACAAAAGGTATCAGCTCTTTGTAATAAGCTTCAATTCCATGGTCAGTGCTACCGTAGCTGCGGCTTCTGCCGGGCAGGAGCAGAAGCACCAGACGTACTACGTCTCTGATGCGTCAGAGTGTAAGATGATATAACATGCCCCAGTTACCCTGTCAGAAAGGTATTCTGACGATCTGCTACCCTGTTCAGTCTGATGCATAGCCTTTATTTGCATGACCGGTAGATATGTCTTCTAGACACAGTCTGGGGGTGCTGGAAGCCTGTTGAAGATATTGGGTATAGAACCAGAGCAGGGTGTCGGCCTGCTCAAGACAAAGAGTTCCTGATGCTGTCTGCTGCAATACGACAGCTGCATTACCTGAAGTTGTTGATTTAAGGTGATGCGGTAGGCACAGCCATGCGCGAGGCTGAATGCTACAACTATTGCAACAAGACGCCTCTAACCCTTGGAGGGCAGAGGTCCTCACGGCACCGCTGGCAAGCGATAGAGTTCCTTGCAGAATTACAGATTTTCTTCCAGGTCAGGTGTCATAAACCTACATAAGCGAGCTGTTTCTGGCCAGCTTTCAAACAACTCACGCCCATCTATGGATCATAGCATGCAACGCACAAGTAAACGGTATCGAATCCAAACAGCTTCGTGCACAGCCTGTGCTGTTGCTCCATATGAGTAGTAGCTGTGGTTGTGTTACAGCTGTGCCACAGCTGTGCCAGTGGTTGTGTACTTTGAAAGTGGCAGCAGAGCTTTCAACGTTGAAACCGTCAACGGGCTAATTTGTGCAAGCAAACGCCTCTTGCAAGATCGCCAATCGTCTCGTGCAGTGCACGAGACTAGCTGGCAAAAAAATAGCTGTAGATTGTCCTTCCGTCTGATACCTGTGCGGCATTCGCTCTGTACAAATATTTGACACAGACTCATGCATGGTCATTCTTTCTATCTAATAGCGATCACAATATCAGCATCGGGCTGCTTTTGATACTCGTTAACAGCACTGCCAGGTGGCAGTGCACGTGCCTAGGTGATCTGGCAGTTGCCCTGGGAATCTTGTCAAGTCAACGGTCACCGTTGAACTGAAAGTCGGACTTTCAGTCAGCACAAAACATCAACTTTGCTTGTTGACCAGCATGTAAAGTAACCATGACATGTGAACTGATGCCATCCTCAAATTGGCTGCAACTCTCATAATACTACTAACGTAACTTACTTATTAGTATTGAATTACTAATACTAATACTCTTAGCATTATACTACTTGCATTAGTGATGCAGAAATGTAATGTAATCTAATACAATCACTAATTCTATTAGCATTGTACTACTTGCATTAGTAATGCAGTAATGTAATGCAATGTAATAAATGTATTATGCAGTGTGATTGAAATATACATTAATTACTGCCATTCAGTAGACTTGGTAGCTGCTGCTGAATTATGTCAACTTTGAAAAGATGCTTGCAAAGTGTGCAGCAATTGCATTGATAACCGTTCATCAATGCAGTTGCTGCACAGCGAACGACTCTGCTCAGCGGTAACACTGGCAGTCAACTGCCACTTGCATTTTTCGCTGAGTTCAACCAACATTGAAACAGGGAAACACACTAACCAAATCAAACCGTCATCAACTCCTTCCTTTTCCTCTTGCCTTCTGTTGCTGTCCCTACCCTGCTGATTCTGATACTATGCTGCGCTGCCTTCTCCTTGCTGGTTGTTGTACAGCTGGTGCTGCCTGCTCAGGTTGCGCAGCTCCACCCAACCCTGACAGAGGCTGCCTTCTGAACAGAATACTGTTGCTTTTGGGCAGGGATATGGCGCGGCCTCAGGCGCTTGCTGTCCTGCAAAAGCAGCCGCAAGTGTGTGGAACCCTGCAACAGCACCAGCACCATGGTGCTGGCCAGCAGCGTTTGCGCTGATGTTAGCATGCTGTGCGCATATAAATTAAACACAACTTTGCACATATATGTCTTTTTGGGAGTGTCGTGCGAGCTGACTCGACGGCGCGGTGCCAGCCGCAGTTGCGGACACAAGTTCTAGTAGCGCTCCTGCAGCGGGCCGGTCGCGCTGCAGCTGCTGGGCAACTGCAGCGGCGGAGGTCGCGCTGACCCAAACCATCACTTCTGACGACCCAGTTGAAGTGCCTGATGAGCCCCTCCTCTAGAGGGTCGGGGTCAATCTACCCTTACTTTAAGCTCAATCGTGTGTCAGGGAGGCAATGTGGAATAGCGTCTGCCAGGAATTTCCATCTTTGCTTGTTTTGAAGGACAAAAGGGTGAAAAGTACTTTTCAGTCCTACCGGTAGCGCGGTGGAGGGGTCGCTGGGACGTGGAACTCCGTTGAACGAGGGTGTCGATGACATTTACATATGCATGGGGGGCGCCATCCTCATGTAGCTCTCCAAGTATACATCACAACAATCTTGCTTGCTGTACCTGTACTTACATCTGTCGACATGTCAACAATGCTGACATTACAAGCTAGCAATCGGTGTGGAAAGCAAACAAGCATTGACAGAAGCTTAATCACGAGTATTGGATTATCACTCAACTGACTGCATCACCCTCAGCTGTTGACATGCCCCAAGATAGCAAGTATGGTTGAAAGACTGAGCTGTGACCCGGCACCGGGAAACACACTGCTGAGGCACTGAGCAAGGTACCCAACCACAATGTCTGACAGTGCTCTCTGAGCGGCCATCAAAAGCGCAACCTCACCATCCCCAAGTACTCGGGTATGCTTGTAATGCACAAGAGATGATGCCACCTGCTCCAAGGCACTCTGCAGCATTGCTGCAGCCGGTTTCTGTGATGGCAACATAGCACAATGCCGAAGCTCATTCAATGCAGACAGCACACCATTAGTAAACACAGCCAGTGGCACATGCTCCATCAGCACAGAGGGCGGGACCATCTCTTCAGCCCCCTCAGAGCTGGAACCTGCTTCTGTGCCATCCTTTGCTGGCTTGTTGAACATGGGTGATGTCATGGCAACCCACTTGTGATTGTCTAGGCGTTGATGAAATGCATCAACTGCAACTGCCAACTTTGCCGAGAACAGCCGCAAGGTGCACAGCTGGAACAAGGGTTGCATCAAGCTGCTGAAATCCAAGCCCACTCTGCTCAAACTGCTGCAGCAGTACATGCAATGCTCCAGGACAGAAGCCAGGTTGGTGCCTTCTTCTACTGATGGTAGGTGCTGTTGCATGGCGTCTATGTAATGTGCAATGCGATGTTGCACCCATGTATACAGCACAGCGCATTCCCGGACGTTTGTACCTTTGGGGTCCTGAAGGAAACAGCAGAACGGTGGGCAGTTGAGAACAGATTTGTGGTGGCACAGTACCATGGAAGCTGCTTGGTAGCAGACACACCTTCATCTTCCATGGCATTCTATGTGACTAGGAACCACAGCATCCAGAGCAACACCAAATGCTCCAAAGAAGAATTACCTCACGGAGTCAAACCCCTTGACCACACTAGTCGAGGGGTTGGCTCTACAACATGGCAGTTTGACACAAAAAGCTGAAGCTTGGCCCTTTACCTGCGTGGTACTTCCATCATAAAAGATAGCTCTGTACTGCATCACAATGTCAAAAAGGTGCAGCCGATGAACATCTGTTAAGTGCTTTACGTACTCATAGCCGTCTGTATCATCTAGCTCACTTATCACTTGACTCAACCAGTCCTCCCTGCAGAAAGAATGAAGCAGTGCTGGGTGTTGGCAGACTTTGTCAGCCGGCTGATGTTGCAGAAGAGATCAAGTCGCTGCCAAGCACAGTGCCAGTTCATGACACACAAGCACCCTTAAGAAGAAAGGACAGCATACCTCTCCCCATCTACATACAGCAAGTGACCTACCTGCAGTGCAGAAAATTCAGGCGTAGGTCTGCTTCTGAGAATGCTGCCATGCGGCGCAGGTACCCTGTCACACGCAGGCACTCTGGCAGCTGTATGTTGGTCCTGAGCCGCTGCAGCAACTGCCCTCGCATGGCATGAAACACTGCCTGAGCCTGCAAGGAACAGAACGATCAGTGAGACGCATCTGCTGCAGCAACTGACTTGAGTCTTTTGCCAGCATGGAGGCAGCGCTGGACTCCAGACACCATCACAAGGTCTAATAGCCATTCTAATGCACCTTCTGCTAGCAGTACAGTAGGATCTGATAACTGCAGGCAGGAGGCAGGGCAACTGCTCCAGTTGCTGCACATGCTTGCTCAAATCAGCTCACCTGATAGGCCAACAGCTTCACAACTGGCAGGTCTGGATGCAACAGGCTGCCTCTCATGATGAATGCATGCAAGTCCAGCGCCTCATCATAGATGCCGTTGCGGACGCAGGTGTCCATCAGCTGAGGAGCATCTAATAGCTCTAGCAGTGTACCTTGCTGGGCTGCAAGCAGCAGGATGTAAATGCAAGCACAATAAGTGTTGTGCTGAAGCTTAGACGCTTGCAAGGTTCTCACCCAATCTATTGGAGTCACAGTATAGCTGCTGCTTATGGGCAATGGAGGCCAGGTGCAATGGGGACAGCTGTTTAATGGAGGCATCCTTTATAGCAGTCGAATGCAAGCCTGCAAAGCACCTGCTGTCGTCCATGTGCATGCATACCACCGCTGCAATGCACAGCCAGCGTCAGGGACTCCATGCCCCACTCACCAAGCAACTGCTTGTTTGCTGTATGCTGCACCATCACCGCAGATGCATCCTTGCTGAATGATTCAAACGACATTGCGAGTTCTGGCACACTGGTGGTCAGGTTATCCAGGCCATTGCACACACTGTTCAGCTGCTGCTTGACAACCGACAGGCAGTTGGCGCTGTCGATAAAAGCATGATAGTGGCTGAGGGCGCTGGACTGTATACTTCGCTCAACCTGTTGACGTTCTTCCAAGAGCAGATCGGGTTCCTGCATTGGGTGGTGTATGTCACATCGGCTGACTTAGAGCGCGGCAGAAGTGGAGCCACCATATGCAGAGATTACAGTTGTGACAGTTGTACCTTCCGCAGCCGATCTAAACTGTATGACAGCAGCTCAGTTACGTAGACGTCTGCCTGTTTGTTACTGCCAGTTGCATCTATTCCTGATGGCAGCGATCCATGCCTGCTGAGCCCATATTGTCCTCTTATGAGGATGGTGCGGTTTCTGTTGTCTTGGAGGTTCCCAAGCATGTTGCACCTCTCGGGTGCTGCTGGCTATACCAACTGAAGGCAGTATTTTACTTGTCTTTGAGGAGACGCAGAGTCGAGATCACAACGATGCAGGACACGGGCGAGTAGTACATCACCCAACACTGCAGCTGCGAGAACGTGTACGTGTCGATGCGCATGCAGAATCAAAACAACACTCATGCAAAGGTTGCAGCGTTTGCGATAAACTATCCTCCTGCTCAGATACTGAAGCGCCGGGGTTCCCCACGTGCATGTGAAAAAGATGGACTAGCACCAGCTGGCAAGCTGCACCACCCATACTAGGTTCACCAGAAGAATTCGGACAAGCAAGCAACCTTGAAGCAGTTTATCCGAGCTTGCTTCCACAGCCATTTCACAGCGGTATCACGGGTACACCCCCGTCCCGCGACAACCAGCACTTAGCGTATTATGCAAGAAACATCAGCGCCTGGTTCATTCTACGCCTTCGTTCCGCGGTAGGGATCCTCACTGCTTTGCTGTCCAGCAGCTGGTCTACCATCAGAACCTCTCCTCAGAAAGCTGACCGCCGTTGTGTGCAGGTCCCCTGCACTCATCTCCTGGCTGCCCTTGACCCGGCGGAACAGCGAGAAGCTCGTGCACCAGAAATTAGACGCTGCAATCAGCAGGTACCAACTGTTACACCTTGTGCCCTCTTGTTGCCAAAAGCAACTGCGGTGAATAATCCATCATGCCATGCCTGCACGTGTTGCTTGCAGTTGGGAAGAGGACGCCCCGATCTGCAACAGCTTTGAGGTTTCAAGCACTCCAAGTGCCTTGGTGCAGCAGGGGCCGCTGCCACACACACAGTCTTACGTGTACAAGAATGCTGGGCTATCAGTGAGTCTGTTGCATCAGCTACAGCCCATGCTCGCGATGCCTAATATTAGTTGCTGGTGGTAGTTATTGTACGCTGGAGGACACAGGCAGTGACTTTGTCATGCAACCATATGCTTGCAGGTGAAGGTCGGTCTTGAGGAGGTTGCCACTGACCTGTTCCGGGTGAAGCCCTATGTGTACAGTACACCAGATAACTCAGCAGTCATCGTCTTCTCAGGTATGTGGACAGAGAACACGCAGATGAGCATGTGAAAATGCTCCCGCAGAGCCTCCATGACGTGAGTGGAGTGCCACCTGCAGCTTTGCCCTCTTCCTGCTGGTCTAGGTGGACCCTGAGGTTGTTGGTAGTGTTGATAATTTGTTTTTCATAACCCAACTCACCCGATTGCTTGCTGTTCACTTTCAAGTCACATGTTTACCATCTTGCTTGCAGGGAGCCTGCAGAACTTGAGTGAGCTGTCTCGCCGCAGCCCCAATTCGAGCAGGCGCAGCTGTTCACCTGCATATGCGGACTACAACAATGCTCCCCCACTTGAACGCAAGAGCAGCATTGAGCGCAGCCTCGATCTGGGGCAGCTGACAGCCAGTACTGTGCTGAGCATGTACCTGGAGGGGCAGCAGGAGGGCAATGAGCTGATTATGCTGTCAGAGCTGCAGGTGTCCTTTGAATGTGGTGCAACAGCTAGTGTGTTTACAGGGGTTGGTGCTTCATGGTGCATGTCATGGTGCATGGCTGCTTCATAGTAAGAGATCAAGTGTTGGAGTGCTGGTTACTGGTTGACAGAGATGACTGGCCTCCCTGGCATTGCAAATTTATGTTCATTGCTCGGCAATATGTCCTGGGCACAGTACAATTTAAGACCTGTCAGCACAGATAAGCAGTTGATGTATTTTGTGATGACCTGTCTGCTTCTGCAGGGTGAGTTTGCTTTTGTAATCTATGACAACAAGCACAAGCAGCCCTTTGCCGCCAGAGATCCCAGCGGGGAAGAGCACCTGTACTACCACATAACAGGTGGGCACTGCGCTGAAGGCTGCTGTACAGTTTAGGTGATGTGTCAGGTACTTCTTCACCTCTTCCCTCAGCAAACCCTGGAGCTACAAGACATGCGCAATGCTGAGTGATCAGAAAATGCTTGCTGTCCCTAGCTGCACTTTGGACTGGTTGATCCTGGTGGTTGTAGTAAGACTGCCTGTGGCTTGATTGTGAGGCTTTCTGTGTCCACTTGGCCGGCATGCCCTCGCACTGCTGCTTGTGCTTGTGCTGAGTGTGCAGAGGACGGTGCCATTTCCTTTGCCAGTGACCGGTTGGCCATACCTGATGGGGAGCAACCTCATGAGTGGCATGAGCTGCCACCTGGGCATTACATCAGTGGCAAAGTGCCAAAGATGCACCAGGTGCGGGTTGTGGGGTGGCACTGAGATAGAGTGGAATATCAAAAAGGGCTGCCGAGCTGGTTGTGGCCCCTGGCATGTAGCAAACACTGCCTCTCAAGGTTATCATGGCTGGCTGGCTGCAGCAGCAGTGCACTGCAATCCATGTTGTGAAGGCAGCTTTTTCTGGAGCATTTGTGGGCAGATTCTTCTTGAGCATGTACAGCCGACTTGTGTCAAAAGTGCTCCAACACCCAGCTGCTGCTGTTGCTGTTGCAGTTTGCTTTGACTCCCCAGCAGCTTGCCCTTCGTGAGCTCCAGCAAGAAGATGAGTTGGGTGCTGTCGCCACCAGCAGGAGGCGCTCCCTCATGCTGGACCCGGAGCAGGAGCTGAAGCTGGCTGCTCAGTTGAGTCACAGGACCAGCTTGGACAACGACAGGCTCATCAAGGACAGGGTGCTGGATACAGACGTCTTTGCTCTGGACCTGTGAAACTCTGATAGCACATTGCAGCTATAAGCACCCTGTTACAGCTTTGGGGTTAATCATGAGGTGCTCAAAGGGGTGTCAAAACCACACTGCCACAGTTGCGTGCAGCACCACATGCGCTAAAGGTTTGCAGACTCTTTGACAAAACAAACTGACACTGCCTTGCTCAACTAGTACCAGGCTTGTGTCTCATCAGTTTTGGTTGGTTGGCCTGGTGCTGTTTTCTTGTTATGGCTGCCTGTGGCCATTGTGCATTTTTGAGCCGAGCAGAGCATGATGAGAAAAGCAGCAAACTCCACAGCTTTCTTGCCTGACCACTTGATGTACGAGCACTGCACTTGTAACCGATCATGCAGTGGCTGTGATTGTACTTTGTGGCATTGTTCTTTGTAGTATTGTGGCTACAGCAGTGTAGTTTTGGGTATCCAGTGGTGGCTTGATGGCAAATGGAAAGAGGCCTGTGGGTACAGCACTTCTCGAAAGGTCCTGAGGCACCTGATAAGAGGCTTTAGCGTTGTGAATACCCCCCAAAAGTTGCCAACAGCCAGTGTCTGGTATGTGCCACCATTATGTCTCACCTGATGTGGTGATAAATGCAGTGCTCCAGGCATCGGCAAGATGGATATAATGGACACATGTCCTTGCCCAAGTTGAAGCAAGGTCGCAGGCCATTCTTGCCAGATCAAATCAGTGTCCAATTCAACCTTTAGCTGCCTTGGGATACGAGGCATATGTTTTTTCTTGCAAGAAACACTCAGGATACCCCTGCAGCATTGCCCTGGTGCCAATGTATCACCAGCCACATGAAGAAGTGTTGTTGGGAGGCCTTTGCCACCCTGCCTGTGTGCGATCGTCCTTGCAATCATGGCATTTCCATCAGGTATTCAGCTGGTCTCTGTGCACTGTTGATAATCTCCTGTCGATATCTTGATTGGGCTTGATGTCCTTGCTGCTTGAAGCCAGTGGGTTGTAATCAAGCATCTGCATGTGTCAGTCAGCATGGCATACTGTGAATCGCACATCCATGTTTGCATTGTAGCAACAGTCATATCAGGCAGTAGCGTTCTTCTGCAGGCCCTTGAAACGACTTTAAAGTCAAATTTGCCCAACAGAGTGTGCTTGTCATCATGTCAGCTGTGGGCTGTACCATGCAAACAGGCAAGGACATTGCTACTATTCCAGGTGACTGGAGTAGGTACCCCCTATAGAGGGTACAATTAGTACTTCTGCTGCCTGCTGTCCAGCACGCTGCCCGGCGCCATGTTGTTCTGCATGTTTGCCTGCAGATGCAGATGCATGTGAGTAAAGGTCTACCAATCCATTGGTAGTTGTGCAAGCTTGGCCACAAGCTGTGCGCTGCTCCCATGGGTGGCCACCTAGGCACACGCTGTACATGTGTGGCACAGTTGGATCAGCTGGAATCGCCACCAGCAGATAGCTATAGCAGAGGCTATATTGGATGATCCGATATTGCCTTCTAATCATGAGCACTGGCACTACTAAACCATACACCCTCAAATGGTCTTAGCTGCACGCGCACTTGGCGATTAGCCTAATTGCTACTGGTAGTAGTCACTGATATTAGATAAGCTATAGCTATGGCATAGCCATAGCATTACTGACGCTGAAGGAAGGAAGGAAAGTTACCCTTCCTCCGGCCGCAAGGCCCTTGAGATAATGTAAAAGAAATTGAGCCATGCAGCAAGTTGAGATGCGATGGCAAGGAAGGAAGGAAGGAAGTTACCGTTTCCGGCCGCAAGGCCCTTGGGATAGCACTTGTTGGCTCAGCCTGTGGCACACTGGCGCACCAGGATTAGACCACCCTCCGGGGAGAAAGCGCCTTCAAGGCACAAGAATCCACTCAGTGGGGATGAGAGACTCAAACACGAGACACATCAGCCGCTGGCTGCAGTGTCAGGGGCCATACAAAAAAGTCAACTCAATACACTCACTACGACGATGCTGACTTTTGGTTCCCTTTTTTACAGGTAATGATGTGATGTGGAAGGACTGTGGTACTCATGAGGTTCAGGTGGACAGCCGGACAGCCGAGGCAGGCACAAGCTTGAGCATCACACCCGGGTGGCGCCCCCCACACATGTCAGCGCATTTGCCATTGCATCTCAACTTGTTGCATGGCTCAATTTCTTTTACACTCATGACAACCAATGACTGAAGCTGATGACATGGCATGCACATGTCATTCCCGGTACGTGCACGCCGTGACTGAGTACATCATGTAATGTCTGACAGTACAGCAACATATGTAAGCGAGTTGACCTCGATATCATCATAATAATGCAGTTTGTTTTATGTATAGTAGCTACTGGCAGGAATCCTTACAATAAAGCAGAAAGACATGGAGCAGCAGACTCTGAACTTGGTGGGTAATCGGCAAGAGTCAGCAAGGCACAATCAGGCCGCCTGAAGCGTGGCGCTTGAGCCTCAAGCCCGATGATCGGGTTCATGTTGCAGAGCAGGCCACCCAGTGGCAGGCTGCTGCCAGCTGGGCTGGCGGTCCAGGCAGCTGTCACGGCAGGCTGCCACTGGCAGTGGCACTGATGCATATGCCCCGGAGGCCGTTCAACATTGGATGCAAGCCTTGCTGGGCCAGCAGTCCAACTCTGATACTAGTAGAACCAACATGAGCTGCTGGTGTGGATGCCCCATTTTAAATTCTCGCTTGTGCCACAAGTGAAATGCCTACTAGGCTAGTCACTAGCAGTAGTAGCTATTACCCGGTGGGAAAGATTTTCTTGAAAAGGCTGTTGCTGGGGGTGGCCAGTGTTACATCAACAAAAGTGATACTATCGTTGGTGTTCTCTTGGCAAGTGCAATCTGCGTACAATTGCCCAATTGGACAGTGTTTCAAACCTGGCAGGCATCGGGTGTAGTGTGCATACGGCAGCAGATCATCTGATGCACTGACAATACTGTTGGTGTTGCCAGGTGGTTTACATGATGGCAGATCTGTTGTGCTGCATCCAGGTCTCCAACTTGGAGGCTTGCAGCCTTTCAAAGTTGGCTGTGCAGATGATCATCCCATGAGTACAACACCATTGCAGGTGTGCTCAGCATGTATGATACACTAGTGGTTATTATGCCATTGCATTTCAACTTGCCGCATGGCTCAATTCCTTCTACACCAGTGGTTTTCTGTGTACTACACTGGACATTTACTGCTCATCCTACTCCTCCTCCTACTCCTTCTCCTCCTCCTACTCCTCCTCCTACTCCTCCTCCCCCTCCTCCTCCTCCTCCTCCTCCTCCTCCTCCTCCTCCTCCTACTCCTACTCCTCCTCCTCCTCCTCCTCCTCCTCCTCCTCCTACTACTACTACTACTACTACTACTACTACTACTACTACTACTACTACTACTACTACTACTACTA
>JABEVS010000558.1:0-38380 GCA_018290735.1 Coelastrella sp. MACC-549 | reverse complement strand
CACAAGGCAGGCACAACACTTACATTCACTGACAGCGGTGTTCAGTTAAGCTCACAACAGACATCATCATGGCACCAAAGGCAGCAGAAAAGGCTCCGGCAAAGGCCCCAGCCAAGAAGACAACAGACGCAAAGAAGAAGAAGAAAATCAGCAAGGCTGAGACCTACAAGATCTACATCTACAAGGTGCTCAAGCAGGTGCATCCAGACACTGGCATTTCCTCCAAGGCCATGTCCATCATGAACTCATTCATCAACGATATCTTCGAGAAGATCGCCAGCGAGGCATCACGCCTGGCTCGCTACAACAAGAAGCCCACCATCACCTCCCGCGAGATTCAAACTGCAGTGAGGCTCATCTTGCCAGGAGAGCTGGCCAAGCATGCCGTGTCTGAGGGCACCAAGGCCGTGACGAAGTTCACATCCGCTTAAGCAGCTGTCGCTGGAGCTACCAGCAGCAGCGGCCACAGCAACTGTCTAAAATGGTGTTTTTCAACACCACCAAGAGTCTGGAAAGCAGCGAATGACTGCACATCACTCTGTGGCACTTGATAACCATAGCTACTGTCAGTTGCAAGAGACCAGGTGTAACCCCATGAGCCATCAATTGGCTCCTTACGGGTGGAAACCCTCAAGGTAGCATGTAGTAGTAGTAATACCATTGCAAGAGACCAGGTGTAATACCATGCAGCGGCAGTGGTTCAAGTAGCACCTGTCTCGTCCAGCAGTCCCAAATCAAAAGAACTTTCTATAGAGCTAGAGAATAACTTTAGAACCTTCACAACATATAACAGAACAGTAAGTATGTGCTGCTGCAACCAGACAACACTGTCAACTGCTGAAATGCAGATGTGGCTTGACTGGCAAGTACACTGTGCTTAATAGCTGCTGATGCACAGCAGAGAGTTGATGAAATGTACTAAATATGCTGACCCGGAAAGCAACATACAATAGCACATTCTATTCAACACCTTGAAGTGCGTGTTGGAAATCCTACTTGCTTGCTCAAGGGCTGAAGTGAGGTTGGGTTTGCTCAAGCACTCAAAAGGCATGGGACAATGCATACCGAGCAATAGGGAATGGATACAAGTGCAAACTCTGCCATGCAAGCACTTGACATGCATGTATATGCTGCATGTTGTACAACTCCAGCAAGCCTAGTGGCTATCAGCAGATTCACATCTCCCAGAAACCTTTGCTCTGCTGCTTCCTCACTTGAACTCTCTATTAGCGCGTTGAACACCCACGAGTAGCAGCACTATGTCTGGTTCAAGCAGATCATAACCGCTATAATCCTCTGGTAGGATCCCACCCATGGCATCTCAGTGCCAGCTGTAAACTGTCACCTGGCCACCAGCACCCTGTCATGCATACGTCCAATAATGTTATGTTCCACAACGCACAGCTCAATAATGGAATATATCTACACACACATTTATGTGATATATTCTCCTTGCAGGGAAGAAAACAAGGACAGCAGCTTGCGTGCAGGCTGGCGACTGCTTATGCCAGTCACACCAGATTGAGTTTCAGCATCTTCTGCAATCAGTTGGCACCAAGATGCACTTGCTGATAACACACACCAATCTAGCCCATGTACATGCACAGACTGTTCAGCAATACACATTTCAACCCTTATCTCCACAAGGAAGTGTCCATGCAGTTTTTGTTCATTCCAGTGGTAGGCATGCCAAGCTAATACATTGCTACCTGGATAGCAAGGTACAATGCTCAGTTGAACAGCCCTACTGAAGGGTTATACCAGGCACGATCCCAATCGACACCCTCATTCTGAAGCTCCAAATCTGCTGAAGGCTCCAACCTTGGTGAGCTTGCAGCGACAAACGTGTTCACAGGGACAGCAACTGTGCCAGTCCGCCCCTTCTTTGCCATGTGCCAAAGGTGCCCACACCAGTTTTGGCTCATGTACCTACCAGCCACAGCTCTCGAGCAACTCCTGTTGCCTTTCATAGCTGTATGGTCTCTCAAACATCCACAGCAGCGGCTGGAATGTGCTACCCCCAGGGCCTTTGGTGGTGATCTTTGCACCACAACTACCAGGACTGACATCAACAGCAGCGTCCTCTTCTGCGCCTGCTGGCGCTGCTGATGCAGCACCTGCTTTGCTGCTGCTACCGCTGCTGCTGTTCTTGCTGTGGAACATACTGCTGGCCCAGCTGCTCCAAGAGCTTGTTGTCTGGGACTTGCTGGGTGCATGAAAGTCCTTGGTGTTGACGAACTCTGCTTTGCTGCGTGTGACCTCATCAATGAAGGGATAGATGATCTGCAGCAGTGGCAGGGAGCCATGGCAAGTACAGTATGCCCCCAACGTCAGCATCATATGCCACAATAAGCAACATCTCCCCTCTGCGCCTTCATATGACCACATATCAGGAGCAAAATGCTGTAGAGCTCACAGGGGCCAACTGACACAAGCTGCTATGTAGGGAGCCTGCAGCATGAACACACATGTTTGCAGCAGGTGCTGCTGACCTTGTATGCAAACTGGAAGACGCTAGGTGCGTTCACAACGTATGCCTTGTACAGGCGCTCTGGGTAGTGGTTGGCCAGCATCTGCAGCACGCTCAGTGTGACACTCAGCGGAGGAGCATTGGCAGGAGAGTAGACTGTAGGGACAAACACCACACGACAGCAGATAGTCACTCAGTCAGCCAGCACATCCAGTTGCCAGGTGCAAAAACGGCCACTGAAGAGGAAGCACGAGCAACGCTGGCAAAATTGCTCGCTGCACTGCAACTGCCAGTTGGTGTATGTGCATACTGGTGGGGACAGCTTTTGACCTGGCACCCTTCTGAGTGGTGTATTACTGCTAAAAAAGCAAACTACCCCAGACAGTCAACACACTTAAGCACACCTGTCATGTCAAGCATCCAGATCCACTGTTCTTGTCCGTTCTTCATGTTTTTGATGGCTGTCTCGATCACAAAGGTCATGTAGCGCAGGTACTGCAAGCAGTTTAGGAATTGCGAGGGTGTCAGCAACTGAGATTTATTTCATTGCACAGCATATGTCATTGCACATGACATGATGCAGCACTCAATGGCCAATGTGTTGTATTGCAGTCTGATGGATCCCGTTGACTGCAGTAAGTTGTTAGCCATCAACATCAGAGGATTTTGATCTGCATAGCAACTTGTTGCATTGTGAAGCAACTGCAGGTGCACCTGCCAGCAGCACTGGGAGGGCTGTGTTCAGGCCTTTGCCAACCAGAAGTAAGCTGAACAGTGACTGGTGCTCTGGGCAGGCCCCATCAGTAGCTTTCACTGCAGCAAACCTAATTATGCTGATACTGTTGTCTGCCAGTCACCAACAGCCACTCACCACTTCTGACTCGCTGATAGGCAGGCTGTCACGACGCTTGCGGAACATCTGCACAGCAAAGCAGCATCAACATGACCATGTGACTTGAACAGCAGTCAGCAACACATGAGTCCAGCTATACAGGGGCTGCTAGCTGCTGAGCTTGTGGGCCTGAGGATAAACCTGTCATAAAGTTGATGATATTATAGAAACAATGCACTAGAGTGCGCCAGAATGTGCTGGCACTACATCAACACAATCACCCATGGGCTGGCAAGGCTGTGGTGCCAAGATACAGCCGGCACAAATTTTGCAGCCGGTAGCATGGGCAACACCGAATGCCCTTGACGCTCACCACGATTGACCGGCCCTGGGAGTCATTGCCATCCACATACACCCAGCCCTCCTTCATGTATCTGCAGTCCACAAACTCTGAGCGGGTGAGCTCATCTGCAGCATCACACAACCCACGAACAGGCAGACACATCAGCAGACGCACGCCTTGGTAAGCTCATCTGCAAAAGAATGGGCTACTGATGCGCAACTTGCAGTGCCCTGTCTGCACCGCATTGCAGGAAACTTATGGCAACGACTTGCAGGTGCATTCCAGTGACCAGACCTGTCAAATACTGCTAGGTAAGCATCGGCAGCTGATCATGAGATATGGCTGCTCACCAACTCTGTGCTCTTTCCTCCACTTCAGGGTTGCTACTAGCATATCATGTGCCTTGTGGACATCCATGTTGCGGGCCCGCAAGTACCGCTGCAGGCACCCTTCATCGCAGACTGCATTCACAGTAAACCGCATGCTAGGCTTGCGACCTTCTCGGCCCTTTGTATAAGCTGCTGGCAGGCAAACTTTGGTTTACAGTTGCAGCAACCCACTCAATCATGTTTGCACACAGGGCATTCTACAGACTTTTGAAAATTTCTGAATAAAGCTGCAACAGACGACCCACAACCTTGCATTGCGCAAGACATGACCAATGTAAGGTATCAAGTTATAGTTCGTGCTTGAGGGTTTGAGCAAACAGGCCTCTCATGGCAAGAGGCCCCACGGGCAGCAGTTGGATGGTTGGCAGCTATTGGTGCCTGGCATAGCAATGATCCCGCACTCAGACAGCACATTAATAGCATTATTCAACATCTGAATCTGAATATTTGGTGAGTTGAACATCCTTGGCTGCACATCGTGATGGGAGTGTGCCGTGAGAGCCGCGGTGTGTCCAAGCGGTATGCTACTTACAGTGTTCATCCCAGTTTCCACTAGCTATGAGAGCCTCTTTCAACTGACCGCTGGTGCCATGGTGGTGCCTCATTGGCGATGCAGATGCAAGGATACACTGGACTAGACGTTGCCGTGATCAGGGTGAAGATAACTACCGTTGCTAGCTGCAATGATTCGGAGACTGCATTGATCACTCAGGGAAGCCTCCCTTGCGTTGCTTAATACGGAAGGCGAAGAGGACAGCGGGTTCCTGTCAAAGGAAGCTGGGTGACATCCGACATTGTATCGGCGATATACCTAGCCTAGGAGTTCTAAGCGGTACAAAAGAAATTCTACCTACCTAAGCGCGGGTGGCCGGGGTGGCAGTGATGTCAGGACAGTTCACCGAAAACTGATATCCCAGCCCTGACCCGGCAGCTTAGCAGTAGTCCATCTTCCTGATGTTGACATGAAGTGGTAGAGCCTTGTGTTACGGCGCTTGGAAGCATAAGCACCGGCCATAGCCCCTTGTTGCCTTGAAGCATCAAACAGTGCGTAGCTGCCCATGCTGGGCTCCATCAGCATGCTGCACCGGCCCAAAAGATGAAATTCCAAAATTATCTGCCGATTTCGGCAGGAACCGACAGCTTATTCAGCATGGGCAGTTGGCAGTCAACTTGTACCGTGTAGCAGTCAGCTGTGGCTGTACTGCGCATTCCTTTCATAATCGTGTGCTGTATGCCAATGCAGTGTATGAATGTCATTGTGGCTACACGGCAAGCACTGCCACTGCCATGCACAAGCACCTCACAGGAGCTCTATCATCAGGCACGTCGTGAGCATATGTCTTGCATTAGAATCATGTCCTGCAGCTCACCTGATTCGCTTTTGGCAATTGTATTGAAGCTGCGGTGGACCTAGATCGCAGCAGTAGGTCCTGCGAACATTGCGTAAATGAAATCACTGACACATGGCTTGTGCTGTGCAGACACTAGGCGTGACCACAGGTTGAAGACAACACTGTCGCCAAGGAAGGGTGTGTCAGCTGCAGGTCCCAGCACGAGCAGGTCTAGAGGCACAGCAGAGTATGATGGATCTGCAGCTGCAGCAGTTGGGGCTAGAATGGACCATACCTACAGCCCCAGCGCGCAGACATACAGCAACTACCAGCAGGATGCTGCAGCAGGACCCCTGCACAACAGCATGCCTCAGCCAGCAAGTGCTAGCCAACTCCAGAGCAGCGGCAACTATCCAGGTATATGCACGCGTGTTGAGCGCAGTATGCCAATATTCCAGCTCACCTGTGTTCATGGTTACCAGTGACCAGCACAGACTGTCGTGTCAGTGATCTGGATGCGGTAGTATCTGCCTAACAGCAGAAATTCTGTGTTGACAACAAAAACTTGATGAAATGACTTCGCAAGTACAGCATATGTTACGACACTGGATGTGTATTTGTCTGCGGTTTATTGTGGTTCGATGCGTGTCGACCTGGCCGGTGCTGTTGTGTGTCCTGCAGCACTGCCAGTCAGCCAGCATGCCAGCAGTTCAGCGCCAGCAGCTGCTGCTGCAGCCAGCCGCCTTAATGTGGCATTAGCAGCAGCAATGAGTTCCAGCCCTCGCAAGGTCAGGGATGGCCCTCAGCATCTGAATGATCACCAGCAGTATGAGCCATCAATCAGTCCTGGAGAACACAGTACCAGGCTGTATAGCCCTAGCAGTTACAATCAGCAGCAATACCTGCAGCAACAGCACCTGTATGGTGAGAATCTCAGCAAAAACCTGCAGCAGCAAGGGGCACACCTCTACCCAGATATCCCCTTGCAGGATGGAGCCTCAACTGCCAGGGGTGCCCTGCCTGAGCAGGCCCTAGGCCAGCAAGGCAGTGCCAGGGCAGCTACCACTCCTCGGCACCATGGTGGAGCTGCAGGAGGAGGAGCAGCTGCTGCTGCTGCTGGTGCTCTGCAACTAGCTGCTGGTGTCTCATTGACAAGTGAGACTGTCACCGTGACGGAGACGCCAGCAGCTGCACCTGCGCTAAGGAAGAAAAGGAGTGGCGGCCTGTTCAGCAAAGCATCCAAGAAACAGCTGAACCAACAACAGCATCTGCAGCAGTCAGAACAGGTGCAGTCGCCACCCATGCAAGACCAGGGCCGGGCTGGCAGCCAACGGAAGACGTCCACCACAACATTCGGCATGCGCCTGACTGGTTCTGTCATGGCAGCCTTCAATGGCTGGCTCGTCAATGAGGCGGTGAGTGCAGCTGCATCAGCAGCAACAGCAGCTTTTGCTGAACCTGCTGGTGACAATGGCAAAGCAGCAGCAGCGGGAGGACAGCCAGCAGCTGCACGCCCTGTAACTGGAGGTTCTGGAACTGCTTCTGCAACTGGCTCAACCCCCAGCAAGTGGTCACTTGCAGGGCTGTTGTCTCGGGCTGCCAGCCTCGACCAGCAGCCTCTGCAGCAGGCAGCACATTGCGCTTCGGGTGGCAAAGGGGTTGCCGCTGACGCAGCCGATTGGCACCCATTCACAGCTGCTGCATTGCAGCTTGAGGACACCGTTACCAGTTCAGATGATGACTATATGCCCGAGCAGGAGCAGCAGCCACAAGGTTCCTTCCTTGGACGAAGTAGCAGCGGAAGCACAGAGGGTAGTAGTGATGTTGGCGACGTAGATGCTATCACTAGTGATGAGGAAGCAGAGGCAGCGGCCCTGGCAGCTGCTGCAGCAGCAGGTGGTATGTACAGGAGAAAAAGAAGGCTGGCTGGTGGTATTGCAGCTGCGCTCGGGTTTCATGAAAAATCAAGTTCAGAGTCTAGTTTTGTGTTTGTTCAGCGGCCAGATGTTGCCCGCAAGGTGAAAGTAGTGCGGGGTGTGCTGTTGTGGCACAGCAAGACAGCCAGCTGCAGGGCGCTGGGTCTGGGACTTTACCTGGTGATGCTGGTGGGCTACATACCACAAGGTGAGGGCTGCTGTTCTTTTTCTGTCCAAATGCTGCAGAAATGATAAGCACACTACATCTGGCACGCCGTGGCTTGCACTTGGCGGCAGCTGTCATCTGTATTGCAGTTGCAGCATTAGTAGTGCTTGCTGACAACCAATGACAACCCACAGCAGTAGGTTGCCATGGCAAATCTATTGTGAGTACCCAGCTGCATCAAACGTTCTGCATGCCTGCAGCCCTGCATTATATGCAGCTGACCACACTGCTGCCAGGAGTGGCGCTGCTGTACCTTACATACAACCTGCTGAAGCCTTGGGCAGTAAGGTGATCAGGCCTTTCGTGCAGCAACACCACGATGTCACTGGGTTGCGGTTATGTGCATCTTGTGAAACGCTACATTGAGTTGCCATGAGTGTGAGTATTATCAGAGCAGGCATCTGCCTTGCTGCTGTATAGACCCAGTAGCCACAGGCGGTTGTTGCATAACCTCCAAGAAACCCAGCAGGGTCCCTGCTAGGCTCGTCTTTCACTGACTGGTCTGATCTGCCTTGCAGGGGCTACTGCAAGGCTGCTGGCAGGTCAGCTGGGATCATGACTGTCAAGCTGTCGTCTTTGGAGTCATCAGCTGCCGACAATCTCATTCAGCTGAGCAGCAGGGCAGCAGCAGAGCTGGGCAGCTGGACACTGGCAGTCCTCTCCCTGGCTCACAGGGCACTGAGGGGACAGCGCTTCACCACGAGTGCATGGACCATACTGAGCCTGTGGCTGCTGCTGCTTGTCAGTGAACTGAGGGTGCTGAATCAGGTATGCTTCCTAAGAAGCGTCAGGTGGGGGATGTCACAAGATCGTGTAGAGGGATCAGCTCAGCAGTGCTGGTAAGCAACACGTGTGTGGTGGTGGCAATACTGCTCAAATAGCTACCTGTAGTACTTACTACAAGCTGCTGCTGCTGCTGCTTGGGGTGTCAACCCGCAGACCCTTCTGGCAATGCTGGCGTATGCTGGCCTTTTCAGTGTCCCATGGTTGTACAACAAGTTCAAGCGCACCATAGATGCAGTGGTGTATGAAACCATGCACTTCCTGACCTTGCTGGTTGTGCACGCTGAGCGCTGGGCGTATGGGGTGGCATTGCTGGCCGGCGGACTTGTCTGGCAGCTGCTTGAGAGTGAGGAGGGCAGCCTGGTGGTGCGAGGCAGTGCCGCGGCCCTGGCTGCATTCGCGGTGTTGGTGTGGAGGGTAGCTGTAGCTGAGACTTAGGCCAGTCTTTTTGTTCCATGATTCTCCTGTTGGTAAGGCAGCGCACCAAATGACAGTGACAGGCATGTCCATCCCTGCAATCTTGTCACATGTTTGTTAATATCACCAATCTGGTGCATGTTGAATTTGATTTTGCTGCTGCTGCTTCTGAGCTTGTGCTGATACTTCTTGTACCTTTGTGTGACTTGTTCTGTACTACAATACCGTATAGCGGCGCTATAGGGTTCTATGCTGTTGTTTTTAATAAACATATGTCTGCATATGAGCCCCATGAGCGACTCTGTCGCAAAGAGCCAGTGCACTGGCTTCTTCGGAGTGCCCCTCAGGCGCCAGGTTGCCAACCATGATGGTATAGTACTGTACACTGATGTATGGCACGAATCATTCGTGCAAGGGGCCCTGGCACCGTTAGTTACTTCCCATAGGTCCTGAATATCAACTGCTTGCCTGTACTTCTGACCGTGTTGACTAGGTGGGAGAAGGTTGTAGGTACAGGTTTACCGTGCGCATAGCGCTGTCATAGCATGATTGCACAATGGTAGCCCATGGTGAAATGTGCCATGCACTGCCGTAGTGGCATGCGGCATGCATGTCAACACACACCTATGGTCGTCTGACGTCAGAAATCTGGCAAACCATAATTCATCAGTCTTTGCCATCAGTGCCTCTCGGCATTGTATGGGAGGGGTTCTCGGGTGGTTTCCCCCTTCACAATTGAGATCGGATAATCATGCACTCCGCCTTGTCCGAAAGTGGATTGAATTCACTGGGTAGATTTGAGGCGCGGGGCCGATGGCAGTAAATGTTATGGCTGCAAAGTACTGATTACTATTACCGTATTTGACATCAGTGCCATTGCAATACCAATACCAATTGGCAGTATGAGGTTTCTGCTGAGCTATGGGTGAAGTTGGTGCAATGTTGGGTGCGTACCTTGCGCTTACCAACAGTAGGCAACTGTTGCCTACTGCTAGGCTAGACAAGAAGAAGAATAACCCTTTCCGGCCGCAAGGCCTTTGGGAATATGTACTTGGTGGCTCAGCCACACTGGCACACCAAGATTAGACCACCCTCAGGGGCGCCTTCAAGGCAGAAAAGCCCACTCAGTGGGGGTGGTATTCAACCAACTTACGTCATGATATGACTCATATCATGTCATAGCTGAGATACACACAGCAGAACTCCAACACAAGACACACTGAGCAGGCTAGACAAAGCGTTTCTCTTGCGCAAACAGCACCCCTTTCAAAGAGTCTAGTTGCTACCTCACCTATTGTCAGGTTAACTTGGTAAGGAAGGAAGGGGGGAAGGTTACCCTTTCTGACAACTTTGGCCAAGGCAAGTGGCACTTACTAAACCCAAGCTAAGCAGTATCAGTGTCAGGCAGGCCTGAACAATGCCAATGCCAGCTCATCCAAACTGCTCAGCATGGCTTGATTTCACTGAGTACTCAGTCTGTCACACAACATCGTGTCACTGGCCCAGTGACATTAGAAAGTTACTGTCCCAATGGAAAGAATATATTCCCTAGGTAGGTACTCTCCACTTCAGGGCCCCTCCTGCGGCTGAAGAGGGGGAGGCATTAGATGCTGCATATGCCATGTCACATAACACAATGTACATGCAAGTGCACATAGAGCCTTGCTTCATCATAAAACATCATATTACTGCTTCACATGGGGAGGCAAAAATGGTCAGCACAAAGACATCGCATCAACAGACAAAGTGGATGTAACAGAGCAGGCAAAACAGAGCGGTTGCCCAGTATTGCAGTGGCAGGACCAATCCACGCAAAACACGATAACACAATGACAAACACCTAGTATACTCCTGCGTAGCAGGCGGCCAAGCTGCACATACTGTGTGGCCTTGGGACTTCCACTAGCAACAGGTCATGCACGTATACCCACGGCCCGTGCTAGGCCACCAACACCTGGTCTGCAGACCAGTTGGTGGATGGCAGCAGCAGCACTGTAACCTCATTGCCAAAACCTGCTAGAGGAAGGCATCCAATGGTACAATATATTGCAAGGTCATGACACAAGAAAGTGTGTTGTCCATTGCTGCTCCAGCCGCCCCAAAGCAAAGATACAGGGCTCAACAAACAATAGAGAGTTGGCACCTGTCGAGCGTGATATAACAAGCATGGCCGTATACCAACTAACATCACGGAGCCAGGAGCGCATGGCATGTAGGCATGCATACATACACTACAGAACAGTATACCAACGCCTGAAAGCTCAAAGACAGTGCGCATATCTCGATTAACTATCAGCCAGATACAACCAAGCAACTGAGATTTGCCCCTGCAGACATCTCATGCCAGGTAGCATCAACTGCACCTGACAGTGTCCTTCAAACAAAGACGAACGGCACACTAATACGGTGTCTGCTGAATGCAGCCAGCAAGGGTGGCAACAAAAGCACAGTGCTAGTCCCGTGACTGTTAAAGACACTCAGCGTAAATATGCTGAATAGGCATCTCTGCCTGGAAATCACTTAACATTGTTGTCCGACATGCCATGCAAGAAATACCCTTCTGAGCGCATCATCACAAAACAAATCGCTGGATGATGCACGGACCAAGCGTGTACTAATCCTTTATCTGGCTCTGGCAGGAATAACATACCCTGGGGTCTTCAAAACTACAATACTGCAGTAGTTCGCCATGACCATGCAACACCACAAGTGTGCACACAACCTTGTGTGCATCCTGCGAGTGATTTGGTAATCAAGCTCCCATCCACCAGCCTGTCAAATCTGTAGTAATGCTCAGTACAGGTGGCTGCAAAATCACTAGTCGTGCCCAGCCGGACTGTGAGGCTGCCAGTAGCAATGGAATAAGTGACAGAGCAACCCATCCCACATCTGGTATACATGGCAGTCATGTACACGACTAGATCAAACATCACTGAACAGATCATAATCAGTCTAGATATCTACCTGGCCAGGATTGCCTGAGGCTTCAGGCTGCAAGTCCCATGGTCTGCATAATTAACTGATATGCATGCTCAAGCAACACCCCCAAGTTCCAACAGCAGGCAGTACACACTGCAACAAGTTTTCTGCGCATGTCTGCGCTGAACACCCAACAGGCTCTGTGTGACGAGATGAGGTGCTGCAGCCAGCACTGATGCTGCACTGCCAGGAAGATGGGACAAGACGTAGCGACATGCGGACACAACAAGCACAAGTGCACTTCCATGCAAGCACAGGAATCGTGGTATGCTCCAGCATAAGAACAGATCCAGCGACAAGGACTCAGACAATGCTGCATTGACCTGGCAAAGGGGCTTCAAAACCCTGACAGAGCTGGGCTACTGAAATCACAACCAGCGCAGAACTTTTCATCCTAGGACTAAGACGCCCACAAGTTCAAGAAGCCATGCCAAATTGTAAGAGGCTGACCGACCAAGGCTGGTAAAGGGACACATTCACAGCAGTCACAGAAAAGTGAAATTCATACTTCATCTATACCAGAACCATCAGCAAGTGCTCATAAGGGCAGTGTAAAGGTGCACATGCAACATGTACACCTTGCATGCCAACAGGTATACCCCTGTACAAACCCACACACAAACATGTGCCGTAAGCAGGAAGCAGAACCCAAACAGGCAGTTGAAGGTCCTTCGCACACCGTATGAATGATGCATATGCTGCCAGCAGGAGAAGCAGCCAATGAACCGCAAAAGCCAGTGCAGCCATGAGAGTCTTGGGCTGACAAAATTGGCGCACATCCTGTGATGCTTTATGAAATTGGGACCAGCCAGTTGAGCTCATGTTCCATGTGCACCTGTAGATCAAGAGTTCTCCCCGCAGGGCCTTTGGCGCACCTGAACCTTCCTCCCCCCAAACACACAATGCCTGCACTATGTGGTGCTGCAACAACTGACAATGACACACTAACATACTACCTCAATTCACTGCTCCAAACCAGGGCCTAGTGCTGGTGCTTGCAACACACAGATGCCAACATCACCGGGCATCATCATAATCCTGTTCAATAAACGAGTGCAGAGAGACCCAGGCCGCAATACTCAGTGGCCCTGAGGCATTTCTGCTCAGAGTACAGGATCCTTGTGTGCCGAGTCACCAGCAGTGCCAGGGCACGTCAGTTCTAGACAACGGGAAAAGCAGGCGACAACAGAAAGCATGCAAACAGAGCTGGTCGTTGCAATGCTTCACGAGTGAGAATCATACTTGTGCTTCATGAGTGCATAACTTCGCAAACACAGGGTTATGGCCCTCAGCTGATCAGCTCACCTCTCCTCCCAAGTTTGGCTATGGATAGTACCCTAAACAACACAACCTGGATATAGTTAGCGCAGCAGCCCTGTGCGGAGCAGTGTGAAAAATCATTGTCATCAACACACTGCCGGCAACTTGCACACCAAAGATCAAACTGGGTGCTCATTCCAACTATGACATGCACAAGCCAGCTGTTATGAAGAGTGCCATGACAAGACAAGTACAAGTCACATCAGGTGCATGATGAGCGCAGAACACGCAACTCCTGACTCAGCATGCGACTTGATCCAACTCATCACATAATCAAACCCAAACTCAGTTGGAGACTCACAGGCAGCAACAGATTACAGGCCACAGGGAACTGCACATGTAACCACACAACAACCGCATGCAACAAGCTTCATCAGGACCACCACCAACTGCCAGCACCTGCTGCTGCCTGCCCATGATGCCTCTGCAAGCTGCAGCTGGTCATGAGCCACAACACCAACAACTGCAGCAGAGTATCAACCGCAACACCATGCAATTGTCAACTGCAGTGATGCCCCAGGAACGGCAGTGCAACCCCCCTCTCAGTCCAAGCCCCAGTCCCTCAAGCAATTTGCTCATCAGGTATGTACATGCCAACAGGAAGGGTACAGAACTGCACTGACCATCATTCTCACAGGCAAAGCAGTGGACAGACAAAGCACATAAGCTCATGCAAATGCAATGCAAAAATGATGAAACAGAAGCCATGATATTGCAGCAAACCAGCCACTGTGCCCACAGCAACCAACTGTACACAGCCCATCTGCAGCATACAGCTTAGGCCCTGCGAGCACCAAGCTGTACAAGCATCAGTGACGATAAACAACCGGCTCGCTGGAGATATGCAGGCAAACACACTTGCTGCACAACTTTCTGTGCATTGGAAACCAAGGCAAATAAACACACCATGCACCCATATGTACACTGAACCTCATATGTAAATCACCCCAACCACAAGACAAGCAGCTCTAACAACAGGGAGAGCAGCACAACATGCAGTATCCCCGTGCCAACAGTGCACTGAATGCTGTTGCTCTGATTGATCAGTCTTGAATAGTCGTTTGAAAACAGTGATCTGAAACACTTGTACAGGGCGCATCTCTCAAGTTTCTGCTCATACATCACTGCCACTGCCCGCCCCTGACCCAACAGACTGTGCATTCAAACTCCCTCCACTGCCAGCAACCCTTTTGATGCGGCCATCAGTCTCTCCTGCAGGACTTATCATGTGCTGCTGCAGGCCAAAGCTGCCTTCACCCAGGTCCAGACCGCCCAATCCTGAGGCAGAGCCATGTACTGAACCACCCAAACCTAAGCCCTGACTGTAGCTCCGTGACTGCTCTGCACTACCACTGGCAAGTCCCAAGCCCTCAGTGCTGTTGAAGCCAGATGGAGCTCCAAATGATGTGAACATGTCGCCACTGTTAAAAGCAGGGGCTGGGCTAGCTGTGTGCAGATGAGACTGACGGGCAGGAGCGGGGGAGGAACCTCCACCAAAAGCCAAACCTGCTGGTGCACCTGGGGATGGAGACCTATTCATGCCCTGCCACATGCCTGCTGGGTAGGCAGGTGCCGGAGGCCTACCAGATGCATTGCCGCCACCACCATCACCCCACAATCCATTCATTGGGCCACCCAATCCCAATGCAAACATGTCAGCGCCAAGCTCAGGCCTACTACCACGCCCGAGGCCCAGTCCCCTGCCACGGCCTCTTGACCCCTGCAGGAATATGTTACTTTCCCCCACACCTGACGCAACAAACTCCCAGTTGTTAGGACCGCCCTCGCCAGCCTGTCTGTCACCTAGATGACCAAAACCTCCAGGGCTCAAGGGACCCAGCCCTGCTGCAGCAGGACCTAGGGTAGAGGCTGGATCAGCAGCTGCTGGGTTAGGAGCAAGCCTCACTGTCAGGGTCCCACCACTTGGCATGTTTGTGCCATCTAGGATCTGAATGGCACGAGCGGCACCATCCAGTGTGTCATAAGTCACAATGGCAATCCCCTGCAAGCCCAACAAAGCACAGCAGAATGTGTCACAGGGAGTGGCAGGAAAGAGTCTGTGCTATTATTGGTTACTTATGAGGGAGAGGTAATTGCGTGCAAGTAAATGCAAGTTAGGGCACTCTCCCAGAAACAACACAGTATGTTGCGATGCAAATATGCAAGACCTGCAACTAACAAGAATACCACATTGCTCATCCAACGGCTTGTGTGCTTACGCTGTCAGCCGGCTTGTGTATGTTCTGAACGGGGCCGCAGATCTGGAACAGCTGTACGACCTGGCTCTCATCAAGGCCCAAAGGCATACCGCTCACAATCACAGACTTGCTGCCAGCCTGCTGCCCAGATCCTGCCAAACTGCCAACACCGGTGGCACCTAAACCTGTGCCAAAGGGGCTGCTGATCGGCATGCCAGGCATGCCCAGAGTAGCACTAGGGCCTAGGGCACCTAAGCCAGCCAACCCTGCAGGAGTGGGCCCACCGAACAGCCCACCACCAGGTGTGCCAGGTGCCGCACTAAGCCCACCTGAACCCATACTGTCTCCCAGAACCCCTGCTGTACCCTGTCCTGCAAACAGCCCTGCTGCAGGTCCAGGCGCTCTAGGAGTGCTGAACAGCCCACCACTGTTCATCGGCCCAACAGGGCTAGGTGCACCGAATGGCCCACCAGTAGGTGTACCTGGGGCGCCAAAACCCTGTGGAATGCCTAAACCACTTCTCAGCCCTGCTGCAGCTGCTGCTGCAGGATCTCCGGCTGCTATCTGCATGAGTAGCTGCTCTAGTGTTGGGGCTTGGTCAAATGGTGCAGCTGTACCTGCTGCAAGGGCCGCTGAAGCTGCAGCTGCTGAAGGGCCTCCAGCAGCCTGCAAGAGCTGCAGCTGCTGAAGCTGTGCAGATGTGAGGCCTGGAGCAATGTTGGTGAAGCTGGTCCTCTTGCCACTGTTGGACCCTGCTGCATTAAAGAGGCCTCCTGGTGTGCCGTTTGGTGTGCCACGCATGTTCATCTGAGGAGACGCGAACCCTGGGTGGTCAAACGAATGGCGGTTGGGGCCAACGCTACTCAACAGTGCCTCAAAGCTGCTCAAGCCACTGCTAGGTGTATCAAAGGACATGCCGCCTGTCAAGCTGCGCCTGTTTGCTGGCAAGCTGCTGCCCATACCCCCAAACCCGCCTGGAACACCTGCTCCTCTGGGAGTGCTGGGTTTGGCTCCCAGTCTGGCAGCTGCAGCACCATCACCCGCACCACTTGTCCTTACTTCCATGCTAGCCCTCCCAGTGGTTCCCAGGGTTGCCTTGCGGGCCTGGCGCAGCGCCTGCTGCCGAGCCTTGGCAGTGGCTGATGTGGAATAAGCCACATGGATAGCACCCCCACCCAGGGGGTAGTTATTGAAGAGCAGCATGGCTTGCTCCGCTGCCTGTGGGTTGCTGAAGGTGATGAACCCGTAGCCCTGGGAGAGCAACCAGATGAAGCAGCCAGGCAAAAGAGATACAGTGGGCATCGAGTTGTTGCGATGCTATGCTGTGACACGCATCAGAGGACTTTGATAACTGTAGACTTTCTGGTCTGATGCTACAGTAAAAACACTTGCACAGGCATAAAGGCTGGCCGGCAAGTACGCTGCAGCATTCCAAGAGGAAGCTTTCATCCCTGTCCACATGCTGCTGTATGAGGCATCTGCACAGCTCAGCAGCTGACAGGCCACACCCCTCACCATACTTCTGCCGCCGTCTGGTATGTCAACCTTGGTGACTTCACCAGCTTGGCTAAACAGCTCACGCAGCTGCTCACGCGACACGCTCTCCATCAGCCCGCTCACATGCAGGATCTGCAGAACACACAACCGCTGATGCACATCAACAATGTGCAACTACTGGTTCGTGGGCATTCTGATAACAGATGAACTCCATAAACACAGGATGAACTCCAGGGCATGTACATCAGATGTACAGTATTGACATGCGATGTCTTGCAGTACTGGTCATCACTGTGACATGCCTCCCTTGCAAGGAGCGTTGGACTGTGCTCAACAAGCCCTCCTCTCTCCCTGCCATGAAAAACGCAAGTGACTTGCTCACCACGGGTCCCTGATCCTTTTCAAAGCTGCTGCGACTGCTCAGCACCCCTTCCTCTGCACTGCCACCTGATGCAGCAGCATTGCCGGAGCCGCTCAACCCAGCAGAGTCACCATCACCAAAAGCCCCAGGGCCTCCTGTGGCTTCTTTCTGTGCTAACGCCGCAGCAGTAGCAGGGCTAGGGGTTTCCAGGGACAGCTGGCCCACAGAGGTAATGAGACTGTGAGGTGTTTGTGACAGCAGGTGCTGGCGCTGCTGTTGCTCATGCAGGTAAAATAGGCGCAAGCGTAGTCCTGCAAGGGTCTCCCGGCCATGGAGACGAGTGATTGCAAGGTGAGCCTGGCGGCGAGAGCAGAATGTTGCTATGGCACGGCCCTGCAGTGAAGAGGTACAGGTAGTATTAATTGCACTGCTTTCCCAAGGGCTGTGTGGCAGAAAGGGAAACCTACTCTGCTATTCATCAGGCAAGCAAAAAGCAAGGTCGACTGCTGCCGAGCTAAAGAGTACTTGAACTCTATCGTGTGGTGGGCGACGTCTCACCTCGCTTTTGCCATCGTCCCTGTATGCAACCTCTACTGCATCCACTCCCGCCTCACCGGACGGGTCGCCATCAGCAACAGCAGCTGCCTCTATCAGTTCGCACACATCAGCAGCCGTGTACTCCCAAGGCAGTCCAAGTACAGCAACCTACACCAAGACAGGAAGTCTGCTGGAAGGCAGCACTGCAAAGGTAGACAGCTGATTAGGGCCTACCACCAGCGCAGGGTCTTGCACCTGTGCACTCTCAGCGGGCGACAGGCACTGACGCTGGGCATCAAGCATCCATATGAACATCAGATGTCCTGCTCTGGAAGCAGATATGCCTGACACCGGCAACTCCCACCTGCTTGCAGCTGAAGCTGATGTGGTTGTCTGGGCTCATAAGCACCAGCTCAAGTTTGCGTCCATCTGCCTGCACTCCTGACAGGCGATTGCAGGCCTCTGTGGCAAGACCAACGTCACGAAACAACCCAACACCAACACCCTGCAGTGCAGACAAAAGCATTCGATCAGGTCGTGACAAAAGCTGCTGCCAACTGATGCTGATGAGCCGAAATTTAGGGAGACATGCAGGCAGGTGCCGTGCACAAATATGTGCTGCTTCTAGTGGATACCAATGAAGGCTGCTACACTCTGCACCAAGAGTATGCAAGCACACGTCTTGGTAGTAGCAGGGTGATTCTAGTGGCAGAAACCAATGAAAGGTTCCAGCAGCATGAGCGCTGAGCATCAGCAATGCTCATACCTTGCTACGTCCGTTCTCATGAAACAGCAGCTGGGCATCTAGGTATCCTGGCAACTGCTTGAAGAGCGCCTCGAGATCAGCATTGCACCATTTGAATGGAACATTGTGCACAGCAACCTGCAAGCAAACCATAGAAGAGGTTGTGGGCATGGCACGGCATGTAATCAGCATTATGCATGAAGAAGTGTTGTTCCTTTCCTTCCTTCCTTCCTTCTGCTGCTGCATGACGGCTGGTGCATCTACTGGAGAAGTGAATTCACTCCCAGCACTGAGCACTCCGGGGAACCCGCACTCAGGATTCTGCAGGTTCCCTGGAGTGCTAGCGCTAGGAGTGAACTCACTGATCCAGCAGTTGCGCCACCCAGACACACAATACAGTCGCTGCATTCTGCAGCAGCCTGCTGGGGAACGGGCTGGCACAGGTGCACCAAACCTTGAAAGCATCAGCAGCACTGCGGCCCCGGCGAAGACAGTTGTCCAGAACATCTGATACCCAAGCCACTAAGATGTGCCTCATGGTGTCTGTAGCAGGCAGCATGTGCGCATGATGTATTCTGCCACCATTGCTAACAGGACAGAACAAGTACTGATGATGATACAAGAACACTACTGAAGGCCAGTCACAGGAAACCCAAACGCACCCACCTGTGCTGTGCCTGGGACATCTAATCCGTCACTGCCATACACTGCTTCAGGACTAGTCAAGCTGGCAAGTGCAGCACCAGCTGCAGGGCCCAGGGCTGCAAACCCTGAACCACTCAAACCACCTGCTGTGCCTTCACTGCCAGCACCAGACTGCAGATTGTTGGCTGTGCTGCTGTGGACACTCTCTAGCCCTGCCGCTGAACTGCTCAGCTGCATGCCTGCCTGACCACCAGAACTGAAAACACCAGGGCTCAACATCCCTTCACCAAACCCTAAAGCGCCTGGGATGCCAAAACCAGTGACACCCAAGGGGTTGAACCCTGATGCTCCTGGGAAGTCTGTTGGGTTTAGGCCTGGTTCAGTAGGGCTGATTGGGTTTACAGCATCTGAGCCGTCAGGGATAAGCAGTGGCTTGGGAGCAGCTGCTGGAGGCCAGGCTGGCTGCTGGGCCATCTGAGCTGCTGAACCGGCCTGTGGTGGGTTGCCACCCTGGCCTGAGGCAGTGAGTCGCTGCAAGAGAGCAGCTGCCCGGGCAGTCTGGTGGGCAAGAGCAGCAGAAGAAGCACGTCACTTGAGGGCATTGATTATGGCACAAAGGGTAGTGAAGACCCAACGAGACAGTACAGAGACTGGGATAGCTGACATGAATGTGCAGCAGGCAGGCAAACACATTTTGACCTTGCTCACTGCCTCTCAACATTCACACAGCAATGAAAGTCCAAGATACCTAGCATGGCCAGTCATTGGTGTAAGATAGCAGGACCAGCAGCATATGAGGTATGCATTCCGGCGCATCATAAGCTTTCTGCCGCTGGTGGTGTTGCAGGCAACCTCAGTACTCTCACCTGTTGTGCATCCAGCCCTGCTTCCCTCTGCAATTCCCCCAGCAGCAGCGCATGCAGGTCGGCCATATTACTGCCTCCTGGTGATGGTGAAGGGCCTGGTGTGCTGTGACCAGGCCCATTAGTACAAACACCAGCAGCATCACCAGCAGATATGGGGGTCGTCAAGGACTGCTCCTGGTCAACAGGTACACCTGCGCAACAATTGAACACATGAGCATGCAGTCTGTCATGTTCCAACCCAACTGTGCAGCAATTGCTGCTGCCTCTTGATAAAGGTGCTGCTGTTGCTGAGCAATGCATAATGGCTAAGGAGACCTTGGTCGCTGTTGCGGGAAGTGTTGTTCATTGGCAAGAGCGTCATCTCAAGTCTGCTGCTGCCAGGGCAGTGATTACTAGTTTTGCTGATGGCTTGTGTTTCCATTTACAGTGCAGGCGGATGCTGTTGTCCACTGAGGTTCATGTCGACGCACCTCCTAACGGCCCAGCAGGTTTGATGACTCCAGTATCCTTGGCTGCTGTGTTGCTGCTACTGATGCTGCTATTATTGCTATTCGTCAGGCTAGTGCTGCTATCGTGGGTTGGAGAAACGTCCCTATGATTGTTGGACGCATGTAGTGATGCTGCATCCACGGGGGCCGCATTGCTGCTTGTATTCCCTTTGCTGCAAGAAAACATCGTCTCGTCACCGGCCATGTCTGAGTATGCACTGTCGTGTGCTTGTGCCGGCGACCCACTGTCTGCCGTCTCGGCTACATCCAGCCCAATCTGGCTTCCAGAGACTTTACCATTGCTGCTGTGCGGCCGATCACTCTTGTTGGGATATATCTTCTTTTCTTGGTCTGACAGTCTCCTGACTACTGTGATTGCGGCAGCATCAGTGTCATCATCTGCTGCTAATGTACTGTTGCTTGCCGGTGCAGTGTTGGACTTCTGCCTCATGGAGCATAAAGTCTGAACACGTGAGGAGGACCTGCGGCAGACCCACAGTACACAGAAGGTTCCACTGAGCAGGTTCTGTCGTTTTACAAGCGTATACGAGCGCCTGCACCCGGACCTCCAGGGGACCTGCTTGCTAGCAACACAGACTAACCCACTGCATGTATTGTGGCATGCCGCAAAGCTGCATGGCCACACGATCTGGATGAACCCTTCAGAAGTTGGTAATAAATGTCACTTGATGCCCGAACAGATTGGCAAGTTGTGCAAGCGCCATTTCTTACCGCTTGCTCGTCTGCGGTGGTGCATCTTCATCGCTTAATGTAGAACTGCCTCTCCTGGACAGAAAATCAAGGCCCCAGATGCGATTCGCCATTCAATGCTTTCAGATCAAATGCCACCTGCACACCAATGTAATAGGTACAGCATTACTCGCCCATTCCCTCTTCACCCAAGGTTTGACGACATTGCGATAGATCTCCAATGCAGTTCCCACGTCTATGCAGATGTCATACAGCGGTTGCATTACCACAATGCATAACTGGACATATATTGCATACAGATTGCGGCTACTGGTTTTGCAGTCTCGACACTGCCGAACGGTCCCACCTTGTCTCGCAACAGCTATTGCTAGCAAAAGAAGCCGATATCTGTCTATTCCAGCACCAAGCAGTCTACTCCGGAACCACTTGAGTGGTTTGCGCTGTCCGCGCAACAGCGAAACAGGTCAACAGCAATCCACAGATTGCAGATCAGGGCGGGTTGCTGCAGAATTGCTGCCATACAACAGGTTGGGTGCTAAAGTGGAACACGCTATGATGCAAGAGATACGGCAAGCTACGCACTGCTGTGATTCGTTCCAGGCTCTCAGCACAGAGTTTAGCAGCGCGTTGTCCCAACAGAATATGTCATCTGATGGCGAAGGGATTGCGAATCTATGCTGCGGCAGCCTGGCAATCAAAGGGTCTGTCAATGAGTCAATAACTTACGGCCTCGTCATCCTGATAGACGAGCCCCTGGGCTGTCCACGGACGAGCGGAATCTTGTGGATCAGCGAATCAGGGTGTTTGCCGTTTGATCAGGCGCTTGCAGCGATTGCTGCCGGGCACGTAACTCGTGACGGGAGAGCTGGTCATTGTGGCCGTGTAAGCTGGCCGTCGGCCTGACACGGCTACGTTGCGACTGTGATCATACAATCATACAGCTCTCTCGAGCACGTAAGCGCGACTGTGTTGACAGCAAATGTCGTGTGCGATTTGGCGCACTTGCACAGCTTTCCAGTAACATCCTGGCCATTGACGCCGCAGATTGAGGTAAAGCGTATAATCTACAGGAAACTACGGGATCACAGGGCCTGCGAGGGCAGTTGCTGGAGTGGTGCTTAGGCCTTGCAGATGGGCAACAGCGTGAGCCATGAGCAGGGTAACCGCCACGCGGATGCGGTTGATCAACGCAATAGTTGGTCTGCATCATTGCATCAGGCCCGTGATGCCAGCGTTCCCCGGCAGATCACTGTGTGTCTGATGCCCAACGCACCTGAGAGTAGCATAGAGGAGACAGTAGCAGCGGCTGGAACCGTTGGTGACGGATGCAGCAAACCATCCGCAGTTCAGGAAGAGTCTGCTTTAGTGCCCAGTGACAGTAGCCAGAAGGTTCTACTCTGGAACTGCAACCCAACAGACAGCTTTTCAAAAAATGAGGCGTACGCAGCAACAGAGTCGATCATCACATCACCCAACAGCAAAGAAACATCAGTCAACCTGAACAAGCTGCTTCTCAACAGTCATGGACATAAACATGCCAGGGGTTACAACTTCGACATGCATCCAGCTGTTTCGTCAGATGTGGCTGCTTCACTCCCCCGTAGCAGCAGCAGTGATGACAGCAGTGACGCCAGCTTCCAGGGCAGGAGCTTCAGCGATGAGGAAACCATGCCACATGGACCTGATCATTCGTCAGGTATGGTGGGCACAAACGACAACACACTGTAATGTCTCCGGATCCACCATGCCGGGATGCCGCCAATAGCGGCCTTGACAAGCAGCACTTTGGCTGCTACTGCCATCATTAACAGGCCGTAATCAGAGCAGGGGTCATCTCTCTATTGGCCATACTTGCCTGCATCTGCTGATCTGGATATGATGCCTTCTTCAGTTCTTGTTGCAGTGTCATACAGAACTGCTGCTGTTGTAGCCACCACCAACACTGCTGCCGCTTCCGTTGCCGGCGCCGTTGTTGCTATTGCCGCTGTGCAGATGAAGACGATGACACCGGTCCAGCACTGTCCTCACCCAGGCTGCCAGTCAGCCCCAGGGACGACAATGCCAGCAGTGACAGGAATGAAGGCTGCCTTGCTGCTTGTCAGGCCGGCCGACTGGTCATTCATCCCAGGAGCAGCACAGCAGCAGGTAAAGAACCCTGACGTAGGGGAAATCTGAGGACCGTCACCAGGAAAACTTGAGAACTGCTGCAACTGCATCCTCTTATGTTTGACAGCACCAAGAGCCCAAGAATTGCTTGTTGCTCTATGTGGGACTGCTGTGTTGCTCTTGATAAGAACGACTATGTGCTGCTACCACTGGCAGGAGGTGCAAAAGTTTCAAATCTCAATGTTAACATGGCACATTACCTCAAGCAATGCGGTGGCGCATTTGCATGGGATTCAAGATGAATTGTTTTGCTGTTTGTAGAGCAAGTGGTATGGGTTCTTCACAAGCAGCAGCTGCTGGCAGCTCATAGCAGCATGCATGCAAACACTCCTCGCTCCAGGGGGCAGCTAGTAGCTGGATCAGCCTGTGCCGACCATCATCATGAGCACCTGGTCAGCCCAGCCTTCAGTCTACCGTGTGTCAAAAGCCCATCACAGCATGTCACAACGGAATGGTGAGTGAGCTTGCTCTCTGGATCTTGATCGCAGCTTGGAGGTTCTGCTCTCGTGGTCAGAGCAGCCGCTCTGCAACAACAAGGCGCCATCCCAGTCACCAACCTACAGTGCCCAGGTCGCTTCTGTAACTCGAACTTGCATTGCTTAAGTTGCTAAAGGTGTTCAAGTGGCTCAAAGCGCTGTGTCTGTGAGCTGAGCATGACTGTCTTGCAAGTTGACAGAATGATGCAGCTTTGAATGCTGCTGCTGCTGTGCTGTTGCTTCCACAGGTGCATTGCAATGCAACCTCAGCGAGCAGCACGAAGCCGTGGAATTTTCACCTGCCAAGTGGCTCTGGGGCTCTGCTGGGCTCCACTAGCTGCACCTTCTGCAACTAGTAGCAGCAGCCCAGCTGACTGTCAGGCACCCGGGTGTGCTACTGCTGCTGCTGATGATGATGATGATGCTGGTCGCAGTGGAGCTGCGGTGCACTGCCGTGGCAGAGTGTCTCTACACCTGGAAAGCAGCAAGACTGCAATTACATGTGCTGACTTCGACATGGTTCTCCAGCGCAGTGGCCATTTCCAAGGTATGTCTACACATGTTCTGTTTCCTGCAAGCCAGACCAGTCAGAATCCTGCAGGGTGTTTGTCTTGTAGCATCACCACGTGCTTGCACCATTGTGCGATTAGGAGCTGTAGCAACACCATCGCCAGCCGCTGTCCTCTTACCTACATTTCGCTGCCCTATTGCCTGCAGAACTTCCTCTCATTCTCAAGTTAGCAGACACCAGCCTTGGCACGGTCGCAGCAAGCAGCCCAGGACAGCAAGAGCAGCAACCAGCTTCTGCAGCAGCACTGGCAGGTAGATTTGAGGAGTTTAGTTTAGTGGTGGACTTCACAACAGTCAGGTTGTTACAGTCAGTACAGCCAGGTACTGCAGCAGTGCTAGGTGGCAGCATAGCTACACAGCGGCAGCAACAGCAGCAGCAGCAACTTGAGCAGCAGGACATCTTGACAAGGCAAAAATACCAAGGTCAAGCCAACTGCAACAGTAGCAGCAGCCGCAGCAGCATGGTCCGTGAGCTAGGCAGCTCTGCTCCTGCTGCTCGTCAGCTTGAGGCAGTGCTGTTGTCAACGTCACCAAGGATGCTGGTGGTGGATGGGTTTTTCAGTGCTCAACTGTGCAATGACCTGATGGACTTGGCTCAGGGCAAGCTGGTGCGCAGCAGGGTGGCTTCAGGTGAGGCGGATTACTTTTACTTCTTTGCAAATTTGATAACTAGATTTTGACAATCTACTTCACATTGAACCATCGCTCTATCTGCCATAAATTCCAACTGGTTCACACTTTCTATCATTCCAAAGATAACTCTATGAATTCTTCCAACACATGCCACACACCAGCGGTCAAGAAACCTCTCATGCAGACGTCTTGTAGGCGTGTCAGCTGCTCAGGCAGAACAAAGGCAGAAGCTCTGCTGCCCGTTGAGGACTACCTGCCAGCCTGACAGGTTAAAGTTTGCTGCACTTCACTGCAGTTAAGGCCTGCACGGATGCCAGCACCTGTCCCACATGGTCACCCTGATGTATGTCATACCAAGTAAACAGCAACCTGTAGATCCAGCTGCATGCCCACACGGGTCAAAATATCCTTGCCTCCTGTCTGCTCACAGGCTCTGAGACACCCAGTCGTACCAGTTGGAGCCACTTTTTTGTCAAGGATGCTGCCCGCCAGGCCCTCATCATGTCAGCTGAGTCACAGATTGAGGCGCTGTTTAAGAGCAGCGCTGTTCGGGGGCCTTTCCCACCACTGACTAAGGTGGAAGCACTGCAGGGTGAGCAGGAGTGACCGCGATAGGCATATGAGTAGGTAGATGGTTAGATGGTTGTGCAGATGCCTCGCAGCTGTCGCACCGCACTCTAGCATACTGTCTCTTGAGATTCGTACTTGTCAGTGATTGGGGAAAATGTACGTTGGTTATGATGCGTTGTTTCTCTTGCTCAGACTGCTGTGACACTGCCTGCTGTGCTATACCATCTGCTGCTGAGTACATGTGTCTCATGGGCCTTATTGCTGCTGTCACTGCGTCTGTTCGACAATATCGCTTCAGTTGTGAAGTATCATGAAGGGGAGTTCTATCATGAGCACTATGACAACAGGGCAGACAGCCCCCTCACTCGTGCCGCCACCATCATCGTATACCTGAGTGACACCGATCAAGGTGAGCAGCAGGCTCAGAAGCCAAGTATTGGCCCATGTCTAGGCATCTCAACTGCCTGGTGTGGACTGTAGGTGGACCGTTGTGAACCTGGTCTTGCAGAAGGTTCCTGCCGTGACCTTCATGATGTCGCGAGCCACCTGTGGGACCTTTTACCGCTGGCAGCCTGTCACAATGCAGTACCAATGCCAGTTGGCAGAAGCATCCACAGCACCAGTGTATTGCATGCTTGGCAGCGCTTTGGATCTCGCGGCCTGAAGCAAACCTGAGCAGTTTGGACTCTGCACACCTAAACCTTATGTGCTGCTGTTTGATCAGCATCAACCAACATTAGCATGGCTCAGTCTGGCTGCATCGCCTTGTTATTCTGCTCAGGTGGTGCCACCAGTTTTCCTCGAGCTGTAACTGGGTGGCACGAGTCAGCTGATTGGCAGCTCCCTCCTAAGGTGACGTTCGGTCCAGGGGGCCAGGGCATCAACGTTTTTCCAGCCCAGGGCAGAGCGCTAATATTCTGGTGAGCTGCAACTTTTGCGTCATATCTGGATATGTATTCCAGTGTCTGTGGTCCACTCTCGGCGTCTGTGGTGTGACGTGCCATCATCATAAAGTGCTCAACATGCTGCCTGATCATCAGGAGCACCAGCCTAGTGTGTTTGGGGACTTGCGCATGTACTCCTAAAGTTGCAGCGCAGAAGCAAAGCCCTACTGCCTCTTGATTCAGCTAAGCAGCTGGGATCAAGTGCTATGCAATGCTCAGTGAGCAGGCCTGTGTCTGCACTTCTTGCCTATCACTCCTGCTGTTAGTCTGGTGGCCCATGATATGGGCTTATAGTGCCATCGTTTGTTTTACAAGAAGGGGAATTGTTTCCACAATAGCTGCCATTGTTGCGTACAGGAGCAAGCGCGCTGATGGTAGTGAAGATCCAAATTCCATCCATGCTGCAGACACTGTGGTCAAGGGCCAAAAATGGATCGCCACCCGTTGGATGAAGGATGACTGATATGTGATTTTGCTTCAAGGTGGAACCAGATTTGTACAAGCAGTGTATGCCAAAGTACAGGTGTTTTTTTTCTTAGTGTGAATGTTCATACATGGCACTATTACAGAAATGAAGTTTGTCGGTGGCAGGTCGTTGCATGTTGTGATTGCAATCTGTCTATATTAAACCATTGGTCTAGGTCTAGGTATAACGCCACAGGCTCTTTTGTGGGTGGCAGCCGCAGCTGCTGCTGCTGCCAGGGTATATACCAACGATATATTGTTATGGCAGGGGTATTACTGAAATGGATCGTGTCAAGGGAAAGGAATGTTGTACATCAATATTGTACAGGCAGGCTACCTAGTATCTACAGTTGCAGTTGACTTGGTCTTGCAGCCTCACAGCATGTTTTTTGAAGCTCTTGATTGCTGATTGTACATTACACAGCAAGTGTGACAAGGTGCCTGCACCCGCCTGGCCAATTGTGCTGTTTGTTGCAGAGGGCATTTATGCACACTACATTCCGCGGCCGGCTAGTGCGCCCACTTGCTATGTTGTATGTTTGTGAGCATTCACCGGCTGCAGATGATTGCCAATTCACAGTGTCGAGCATTGACAGCCCTGTGAACATTGACAGCCCTGTGAACATTGACAGGGCTGCAAGAACTGAGTCACAAAACCGTCCAGACTCAAACTTTGAGTCTCCACGTGCCTTGGAATGCATGATATTCATGTACAAGCGATTGAGCCCATTTGCGGCATTGGATCATCTAAGCCAAGCTGCCAATGACCGACCATCTGTGGAATTAAACATGTAGAAGAGATAGAACCAGAGAAACCTGTGGAAGTAAACATGTAGAACAGATGGAGCCATGCGACGTTGGATGAGCTGGTAAATGAACTGACATGCAAGGGGGCCACCATCCAGGTTGCTGCAGCTTCCCAGGGACATGGTGGTGTTGAAAAACACCAGTTTGGTTCACTGTCGAGCTGGCAAGCCAGTCAACAGGTGCGAGTGCAGTGAGAATGTTTATTCTGCAGCTGCTGCCTCTCCCTTCTTGCTCTTCTTGGGCAGGAGCATGGTGTGGATGTTGGGCAGGACACCACCACTGGCAATGGTCACACTACCCAATAGCTTACTCAGCTCCTCATCGTTCCTGATGGCCAGCTGAATGTGGCGGGGCACGATACGGTTCTTCTTGTTGTCACGAGCTGCATTGCCAGCCAGCTCCAGCACCTCAGCTGCGAGGTACTCCAGCACTGCTGCCAGGTACACTGGGGCACCGGCACCAATGCGCTCAGCGTAGCGGCCCTTCTTCAGGAAACGAGCCAGACGGCCCACGGGGAACTGCAGACCTGCCTTGGAGGACCTGCTCACGGCCTTGCCCTTGGCCTTGCCCGCTGCTTTGCCGCGTCCAGACATGTTGCTTGCTCAACTGGGTGTGGAAACGTAGATGAATCTTTATCGGTTGCTTGATGCTTCCACCTGTGAGCCCAGGAGCTTATATAGCCAGCAAAACAGCAGGCAAGCGAGCGGGCGCCCAGCTTGAGCTGAGTTCGACTCTGCACTTGACTCGTGAGCTGAGTCACATGAACTGAGCATTGGCCGTTTTGTCAGCGTTCAGGCCTCCAAGACACCTATAAAGGGCAGAACAACATCTGTTGAACGCCACAAGTCAGGCACAACACTTACATTCACTGACAGCGGTGTTCAGTTAAGCTCACAACAGACATCATCATGGCACCAAAGGCAGCAGAAAAGGCTCCGGCAAAGGCCCCAGCCAAGAAGACAACAGATGCAAAGAAGAAGAAGAAAATCAGCAAGGCTGAGACCTACAAGATCTACATCTACAAGGTGCTCAAGCAGGTGCACCCAGACACTGGCATTTCCTCCAAGGCCATGTCCATCATGAACTCATTTATCAACGACATCTTCGAGAAGATTGCCAGCGAGGCTTCACGCCTGGCTCGCTACAACAAGAAGCCCACCATCACCTCCCGCGAGATTCAAACTGCAGTGAGGCTCATCCTGCCAGGAGAGCTGGCCAAGCATGCCGTGTCTGAGGGCACCAAGGCCGTGACCAAGTTCACATCCGCTTAAGCAGCTTCAGCACTCAGCAGCAGCAGCTAGCAGCAGCGTCAACTGTAAGACAGGCGCTGCTGTTGCTGCTGCAGAATTGATCCAAAACGGTGTTTTTCAACACCACCCATTCATGGAAGGCTTGGCATGTGGGGAATTCAGGAAACAGTGCATGAGCTGACATATGTTGTGACCGTTTACCAGCAGCAGGGGGTTCAGGGATGGCATTTATACTGCCATCACTTGCACAGTGTAGACAGCAGTCGTACAAACAGTGCACAGGTGTGAGCTGTGGCAAAGATAAAAAGGTCTATGATCAGCTCAATAGCTTTGATGCAGCGCTGAGAGCGATGGCACAGAGGAGAGACAGCATGGGTGCTGCTCACTTGGTGGTGATCATGTACTCTCTTTGGCTTCAAGCCATGGAGAGGTTGCCCTTCAAGGACCTGAATGATGTGCTGTTTGTGCAGGAAGTGTTGTCTGTACTTTGGCTTCATGCCCCCTCAGAGGGTCAGTGTTGTGTTGTCTCTGCAGCTGCTTGGCAGCAGCTGCTTGCACCCAAACTGCCAGCACAGGGACACATGCTTTGCCAATCATGTGGGCCCTCATTCAGATGGCTCAGGCAGGCTTGTGCTGTTTGAACAACACACCAAGCATGAGAGGTGGAGTGCCATCCCAACTGAGGTGTTGAAGTTTGACCCCTGTGCTTTACAGAAGGTACAAAGTGTCCTTTACTTTGATGCAGCGCTGAGAGCGATCGCATAAGTTTGACCCCTGTCCTTTACCAAAGGTACAAAGTGTCCTTTACAAAAGGTACAGGGTCGGTGGGATGGACCCCTATGATCCCAGCACAAGCCAGCAGCAGTGAGTTCTGCTAGGGGTGTCCAACGGCTCGAGTAGATGTAGACGATAAATAAGAACAGCAGGACTGCCACTTGCTAGATTCTGAAGACAAGACAGAGTCATACAGCAACCAGCAGAGTGCCGGGCATGATGGGTGGCTGCTCTTACTGCTAGGGACAGGTTGTCGCTGTGCCCATGTACATTGGGGCTGCAAGGACGCCTGTAAAGCAAAGTACACACCACTGAATCACACCATCAAGTCATAGAATAGTAAACAAGGAACCGCATTGTGTGGCCTCAAGCTGTGATGCAGCAGAGCAGCAGCCTGCTGTCCATTTCTTGTCATTCCAGCATCAGCACCCCATCCCGCTGCATGGGCGTGAGGAAGTGCAGTCCAGGCCCTCACCTAGCAGAGGGAGATCCGTACTGCCCGAGCCTTTGGCTGCTGCTGCTGCTGCACCACTAGAAGCTCACAGCTGACATACAACTGGCCATCTGAGCAAGGCAAACCAATCAACTGCCTGCAGCAACAGCACAATGCAGTCGGCATAATTGGTTGGCCATTTCGATCTGCACAGCTATACCTGTATATACACCCAGCCAGCAGTGCATGCACACCATATGACTGTACCCTGAGCGCATGTTACAACCTGATCACCCACAGGCCCACAAGGTGACTGTGCAGGCCGCAGGCAGCGGCAGATGCCTAACTCGTATTGCATTCCTTGTAGCCGATGGTAACCCTGACTGCGCTCAGAGCAAAAGAGTACAAGCTTTAGTGTTCGCATCCGAGCGCAGTTAGCCTTACCATCGGCTGCAAGTGGTCATGAAAACCACTGTACTGCTGTTGCGTACTGCAATGCACACTGTGACGCACCGTGCACTGCAGCGGGTCCGCACAAAAAGCAGCCTCGCATACAAGGGCAGCAGTACTACTGAATTGCAGCAGCAGCACCAGTAGCGTGGTATATCACCTTATGGCTGGCTGCTGCATCCCCAGCATGTCCTGGTTCTGCACTGCACTCAGCAGCCGCCGCCAGTGAGCAGCGGACTGTACACGGACCAACCACCTGCTGATGAAGGTGGACCCCGTGCAGGCAGAGTCTGCAGGAACTCAGACAACACATGTGGGACGTGCTACAGACCTCAATGCCTGCCCATCCTGTTGCTGCTGCTGCTGCTTTGGGGTGGCAAGTGGAGTAGTGCTGTACCTCATGACTTATACGCCTCAGCATGCCCATGATGAGAGGATTGCCCTCTCACAAAGTTTGCAACTGATGGCTTGAGCTGCAACAGCAGCTGCCAGCAGCAGTTGCGCAAGGCAGCGCTATTAATCTAAAAGTGCTCCTGCTAACTCCACTTCTCTGCTGGCCCTAAACTGTTGGGGGTGCTGCCGCTGGTGCTGGATGCAGCTGAGGCACTGTCAAGGCTGCAGGACTGCCAGAGATGTGCAACCTGCTGCCAGGCAAGCAGTCGCTGCTGCCATCGCTGCTGTGCAACTGCCACAGCAGCTCCTTGATGCAGTTCGTATCCTCCTTTGTATGTTTGAAACTGGTTGCTAACGCTGTGTTTGTTGGTCCTGCAGCATCCTGCTGACCAGTGGTGCTCTGTGCCGATCACGATGCCTTGCAGGAAATGAGCAAGCTGCAGCAGCTGCTGTGTTGCAACAACTGCTGCTCAGCAATGTTGTTGCCACCTTTCTTGATTGGAAGCCAAGTAGAAGCCTTGGGCCTCCTGAGCGCTGCTTGTCACTTTTGCCATCCTCCTTCAACTGCCTCATATGTACACGGCGGTTGTGCACCATCCTATAATGGTACGCAAGCACTTCAACAGTAGACAACCTAGACAACCTCGAGAGTTTGGACCTCTCAACTGCTCTGCCATTGGCTTGCTGAACTTGCCCTTGGGCGTGGTATAGTTATTGTGCTCTGACTCGACCAACTTGGACTATTCCAACGAGGTGGTTGGCATACATCTTATATCGCATCATACATTAACTGGGCACTATCTGTATGGCATAGCCCATGGCATGTCTGCTTGACCACAGGATGCCCACTTCTCACAGCCGCTGACCTCTGTAGTAGACACCCACTAGTGACTGGCAGCTATGGTTGTACTGCATCTAGAGACACAGCTCACATACAGTGTACTGGTGCCTGCTGCTGGAATGCAAGATGAACCATACCTGCAGGAGTGCCTGCAACGGTGCATAGCTGCCTTTGCAGCCACTTGGCCAGGCCTTCTGGGACACCACCCACAAACTTGGACAGTGCAACTACCTGGCAGGTAGTCATCAATGAGACCAAGATCACCGCTGAAGACTGCCCCCAGCTCGCTGCCCCTCAACTGCCCAACCTCCTTGATGGCCACCTGTACAGCATCAGTGAAGCAGACGATGCCCAGTAACTGGCAGGTAACACCACTCGACTCTCTCGCGTGTCAATGTCATTCTACACCATCATAATCATTATGGCTGCGGCTGCTTGGCAGGTGCTGTTGTTGTGCCCAGACAATGCACCAGTATTCTTCCGCATACAAAAGCACAGCTGCCACAGCCGCAGACCATGGCAGATGTAGACCCACTCTCATAATAAAGCGGTGAAGCGGGGAGGCAGGTCTCAGGGGTTTAGCAATCTCGCCCTGGCAGGTCACCAGGAACAGCTTCTACATATGGCAACAGATGCTTGCGCAGACTTGGGCTTATGAGATTGGCCTTCATGCCCTGTGAGCAGTCACAGAAGCCAAGCAGGACTACACGGTCACTAGGTGACAGCAGTGGTAAGGTTCTGGACCACTCAGCTAGAACCAGTGGCAGGTGGGTCAAAAATAGTGCCACATGTGGCACATGGAGTCTACAACAGACAGGCAGGTTGCTGTGAGGGAAAATGCATTTTCAAGTTGGTGCTACGGCATCATTAGAATAACCCCCCTCTGCAAGAACCGAGGGGAAGGCTGCCAACCAACTTGTTGACAAGTTCCACTGCTCGATCCATGCCAATAATTAGCAATCCTGGCCTAACAAACACCACTTCCAGTTACCAGTGTCCAGATCTTTAGAGCTGAATACTTGAGCGCTGCCTGTTTTGCAGTATTTTGTGCCGCTTCTTGGCTGCCAAGGCGTCTGCCCTTACCTCAGGCGGGAGTTTCTCATTCAAGTACTGTGCTTCATATACAGAGAATGTTGGTGCCCGGAATCCTGCTGCCCATGCGTAGGCAATTGCAGCCATGGTAGCAACCGATGTCTGGGAGGCCCTCACCAATTCTTCTACTGTGGGAAGCAACGTGCCACAGGGAGTGAGCCCGCTAAGGTACTCCTGAAGCTGCTCCGCACAGCGCAACAACTCTTCCATGGAATACGCCGCTGGCAAACACACCTGCTGACAGATTGCAAGCAGATCTAGAGTCAAATGAGCTACCAGCACAGGTACGGCATGGCACAACCAGGACCTGACCTGACAGTCCAGCATGTAATGGGTGGCCCAACCAGCTGTTGTTGTACACAGCACTTGTACCGAGTACAGAAGCAGAGAGAACAATCGAATGTTGTGCACGCTAGCTAAGGAGCTGGCCACTAAGCCATAAGAGAGCCCATTGAAGTTGGCACGATATGAGTCCACCTAGGGCTGAGGCCTCAAGGGTGGCAGTGCAGTCCAAGCAGCTGACACAGGGTGCATGCAGCCAACCGCGTTGCAAGCCCTCCCCCCCTTGGATAATGACCTGCCGCTGATAGCTCAACACTGTTGTGTCTGCCTTGAGGATCAGGTTTAGGATTGCATATACCATTGGCATGAAACCTGTTGCCGCCCAAAGGATGTTGGGGTTGGCCTCCAGAGTCAAATTCTTCCAAAACTCGCGAGAGAATGAAGTTGGTCCTTCAACATTAGTGCCCGACTGCAGAGGGCGGTAACAAGGGCAGAGCCACTCGTGCAACTCATCTGCAACCACACCATAAACGCCGTGGGTGTTCGCTTTCAATACCGGTGGCTGTTGAACACCACAGGCACAGAGGCACGTGACGCAATTTCAGAGCCCCTGAGTCGCCGCCGGCAGGGCTCTGGCCTGCCAGTCGATCAATGCAGCTGGGCATCCGGTCATGCTCTACACACTCAGGTTTGCACGCACCTATCAAGTAGATGGTTGGCTTCTTGATGCTGCGTAGCACCTCCAGAATCATGTCCTGCAGACGAATGTCTAAGACATGGGCATCATCCTGGCAAGCTCGTGTGACAGCATCTTCAAGCTTATCATCCAGCTTGATGCCCACTTGCTCACACCAGGCTGTGAGTATGTCAAGAAACTGCCGGAGCATACCAGCATACCCCTGCATGCAGCAGCCACACAGCATGCTTTGCCGACTGGCTGTGTACGACATGTTGCAACGCACCGTGCGTACACTAATGAAAAGTGTCTCCTCAATATGAGGGACACCAAATGGCACAACACGGTGACAACATGAAGTAGTCTACATACAGCCATGACCAACATTATGGCAGTGATTTTCAAAGGATAATGAATCGACCACGTTCAAGACTCATCCAATATGCGTGTGCACCTGCAAGAGCACGCTACAGCGAACACGAACCCAAAACCCTTATTGACTATCTGGTCTCCCACAGAAGTGCAGCTGAACGCCCCTTCCCCCAGCCCCCTTACACACACACGCCGCATGCCTACAAGGTGCAAAGCTCCACAATGCAGATGTGGAGCTGATTACACTTTGTTTATAATGACATGCAGTGCCACTGACATGGCACCAACACACACACTATAAGCCAACAAGCTGCCACTGTCAGAAGCCGCAGTAGCTCAGTCACCTCCCCCACTTGGCAAGAGGCAGGTGAACCTTACGGTTTTGGGATTCAGCTGTGTCATGTCCAGTCTGAAAATGAGCAACTCCTGGGAGCGACCCACTCCAAAGGCGTTGTGGCCTCGAATGATAGCAGGCAGGTAAACATTTAAAGTAGCGCTCTTGCCAGACTGCAAGCAGGCCACAGCAACAGTGAGGGCAGGTATGTGTCCCGCTGATCTGCCACTGGAAAGCATACAAGGGCCCACTGTAGCCATTACTGGGCGAGACGACGTCAACGACCACTTCTGCCAGACATGCAGGGAACCAAGCATGCAGTTTGAAACATACCATCAACATCATAACATGGAGCATATTGGCAGGCTAACTGCAGGTGTGTCGGTTACAACCCTTTGAAGCCATAGACTCCCTAATGTTGCAAGCCACCACCTGCCAGCTGGCATTTAAATAGATATTACCCATCAACAATAGCAATCCTGCCAGCAGACCTCTAGTGTACACAATCATGGCCAATTATCATTGTTGCACTGTGGCGATTACAACCACATCACCTTGGTGAGGCCATTGATGTACAGCGGCGGTGCGCATTTCTGTGACACCAGCAATTCGCAGACGTCCAGCCAATCCTCGAACTGACTACAGAGCGTGCGACGTGGATCATAGAAGTATGTGAATGCAATGAATTGCAGTGTCCTTGGTAACTCATCAAAGAAGTAGAATCCCTCGACCTCTTTCGCTGTGTCAAATGCTGGAGCCTCTTGTTCAAGGTTGCGCGGCCCTACAGGAACAGCAGGCACCAAATTTGTTCTCTGCTAACGGAATACCAGAGTGGTGTGATCGACCTAGTTGCCATTACTGATTACACTAATACTGTAATGACCTGCAGCAGGAACCCATATTGTCACAATCTAGGATATGTGGCTCTCCGGTTGAAGTGCACATATTTCTCCACCAAAATAGAACCTGCATCGTCCTGCCAAGGGAGACACGCATGTACTGCATACACTTGCTGGCAACATACATGCTGGGGCCGACGGCAGCTTGCTCCATCCCTATGGGACGCTCCCTTGCAAAGGGCAGAACCTCAGCCTGAGGTGCATAACAGCCACATTGATCCCTGCCGGACACCTTGCAGGGTCCTTTCACCAACTCACCATAGCGAAATGCTTCTGTGGAATGGCTTTTAGCAAGTGCCACCTCCTGCTGCGGTTCTGACATGCATCCTGCACACATAAGCAACACATGTTGAAAGAAATTTAGCCATGCAACAAGTTGAGGTGCTATGGCAAATGCGCTGACATGCACACACATGTGCCACAAGTACAGAGCAGGTGTTGCAGCAGGCATGAACCTCACTGTCAACAACTGCTGAAGCTATTCCTGCAGGTGCGAGTGCGTCCACGACACCATCCCATGCACTTCTTGCGACCCAGCCGTAACAAGTTGCATACTGGAGCTATGCAGAAGGGTAGAGCCTCCAAAAATAGTACAGGACAGATGTACTGTATGGCTGGATGCTCTCATCCGTGCTGCCCAAACAGCTGCCAGAGCATGGCTGGCGTCCATAGTGCATACGAGGCACAATAACCTTTCTGAGTTGTCCTATATGAAATGTCCTCATCCTTGGTCTATGAAGGAGTCTGCGGCGACCTGCTGCCCCATGCACAACGACGTCAAGAGTGCAGGTGCTTGACATACCTTCCTTGTTCCCAGATGTGTCTCCAGGCCTAGGCAGGGTGTAGCACGCCGCACGAGGCGGCGTACCAGGCATCCAGCACACCTGTTGAGGATGCCAGTGGCCTAACAACAACGGCAGGCCAGCAGGGCGGGCATGAGTAACCGGTTCTCCCATCAGGCAAGCAAGCTGTGATGAGGTGCTGAAGGGTGCTAACTAATATTAGATCAACTTCAAGCTTTCAGCTGTTGTGCACATGCGCTTCAAGAGCTAGCTGAGAGCTGCACAGCTCATCCTATGCACGACGTTCGAGAACAGGCTGCATGCACAGCAAGTGCTGCTCATCAACGCCCGGCAAACCAAGCTGGAACTTACAAACAACTTGAGCGTGGGAACTTCCGCTGCCTGCCGACGTCGGCAGCATGGGCAACCTTACAAATACATACTACCAGATGCTATAGCTATAGCTACTGCGTCTCTCGGCAACCCACCTGCTAGTGATGCTTGCACAATCGCTGCAGCAGCATATGGGGTTGTCCAGGATGAGCCGCTTGAGGAAGCCACCCCTACAGACCGTAGAGCGCAGAACGAGTCACAAGCAGACCAAAGGCACTGGGTGCAAAGCCAGATCGCAAACGTACCTGCGCAAGAGCGCCGTGAGGACCTCTGAAGTTTGCACTGCAGATCATTCACTACTGACGGGCACAACGAGCGCCCGGCTTTGCATGTCAGCAACATGTCTACAGAGTCTTGCTAAATAATTCTGGTCAGCATTGATATTCTCACAGGCGCTGAGCACAAGATCAGTAAGTGATGTTTGGATTGCCGTAGGATTGCCAACCAGATCACTGGCAGCTAAACCGCGCCCCCCTTGATGCAGCACTGAGTGCTGGTCAGCACCCTGCGGGGTAAGTGTGACTGCGAGTGGTCGTTCCTGCAACAGAGAACAGCTTACAATGTTTGCTTTTGTGGCAGCATCAGTGGCTGGCACAGTGCTAGCTACTCGAGGGTTCAGGCCATATGGCAGCAGCATGTGGTGCGCACTGCTGCTTTGCAAACAGTATCAGGGGTGCCACTTCAGCATTTTTACACCCAATAAGGAACTTCCAGGTTGCAAGAGTGCAACTGTCCTGAAGCAGCGCTGCTACGCCATGGCAGCAAAGATTGATGGCTGCCCACGGCAGGCAGGGTCTTGAAAGTAGTTGGTGCAGCAACAAGAAGCTACGCTCGCCCAACAGCAAGTAAAGTATCCAATACGGTATATTGCCACGCCTTCAGGTCAGCTGCAACCAGCCACAAGCAAGCAGCGCATGCAGTGCATAGCAGACAACACAACTACAGCATCATTGACTCCAGCCAGCCAGCCTGCCAGCAGCAGTGAACAAAATGAAGCAACAAAACAGCATGGGGTTTTATCATTTGCAATTCTAAGCAGCTTATTGGGCCAAAGGAGCAGTAATCAGAAGGAGGATACTGCCCTGCTATAACACATTTTTTGTTGTTCAAATTCTGATCTGTGGTGTCAAGCGCAGCCAGCAGAACAGTGTTCATGTCAGCCCAGCCAGCACAACACTCACGGTGTTCAACCCAACCAGCACAATAGAGGATCAGGATACACAGCTGTTGCTCAAGGGCAGCTCCCAGATACAACAGTGCTGCTAATGCACAGCTGCTGGCTACCCTTACATATTGGCATGATGGCCCATAACACTCTACCTTCAAGGGGTGCAAGTGTCCCAGCAGCAGTGACGCATCCAAGAAGACGATCCAGCCCTAGGTGCAAGCTTGCAGATGGACCCTGCAGTTGGAGATGCAGGCTGCTTTGCACTAACTGCTTGTACTGCAAACAGGGGGTGCTTTCCACTGTCATGGTGGTGTTGAGAAACACCGTTTTGATATATGTTGCTGTGAAGCCCAGCAGTCTATGCTACTGCTCAGGGCACAGCAACATCAGGCTGTTGCTACTTAAGCACGCTCTCCACGGATGCGGCGAGCCAGCTGGATGTCCTTGGGCATGATGGTCACACGCTTGGCGTGGATGGCACACAGGTTGGTGTCCTCAAACAGACCCACCAGGTAGGCCTCAGCTGCCTCCTGCAGAGCCAGCACTGCACTGCTCT